>CAVNYN010277422.1:0-11574 GCA_963692815.1 Nyctanthes arbor-tristis
GCCATTGGCTCGCCTAGAGCTTAAGCTAAAGCACGGGTTGCTTAGAGCGCCAGCTCGCGTGTACTATTTGCTCACTTGGGCCGTTGGCTCACCTGGAGCGTTAATTGGAGTGTTGACTCGTGTGTACTGTTTGTTCGCTTGGGAACTTTTATAGTCCGTTAATCGACATGGGGTGATATGTAACTAACTCGTTATAATAGTTGTAGATTGAGTGATCTGTAACTCATCGCTAGGGCGACTGTAGGTCGGAATCAGGTGATCTGTAGCCTATCGCTTGGACGGCTATAGATCGAGAAGAGAAGATCTTGTGGAGCTAATGGATTCCAATGTTTATTACCTTAGTACTTCCCACTTACCTTAAGTGTGGGCAAGCCCTTCATAAGACTTTTGTGCAACCATGTGCCCCCCAGTTTAGTAGTCTGAGTTTGTAATTGCTGGAGGAGGTCCACGCTCGCTTGCAACACTTGACATTGTTATCAGCTTGGCATATACCTTGGGTGATGACAAGATTATAAGTATAACATGTTTTTTCTCGATAATGGGTTATAATGGTCGATGTTAGAGATATGATTGGCCACATATGGCTAGAAGCGCCACAACTTCATTTTGCTACTCATGTAAAGTCACTTCATGTCAATCAAGAAGACCTCGATACTTTAGCTCAAGTTTGCAATCAACTTAATTTTTTGAATCTTAGTCCACAATTCGCCAGCTTAAGGTAGCCAAATGAAGCATGACCCGAAGAGAAGAAAATGTAATAACCAATAAATGATAGATGAGAACGCCTTATCCCTAAGGCATTAGTCTCAACACGGTGTTTTTTGATACAATGCAATGGTGTGTGAGTTTCATAATTATCCTTTTATTTTCTGGGTGAAAAAAATACAAGAATATGCTTTCAAATAAATGATCAATATATATTCTCCGATTTGGATATTTACCTTCTAAATCAGTCTCCTTTTATTTCCTTTTTCTTTCTTTTTATTTCTTTCCTTTATTTTATTTTTTTTAAAAACAAAGTCCACTTTTATTTCTAATGAAACTGAGTTAAGGTGACTACGTGCTAAGGTGACGGTTCAGATTTTTTTCAACCTTAAGAAGACTTAACTGAAGTTAAAGATTAAAAAATATGGATTTTGATTGTGGGGATAAACTTTAACCGGCAAACATTCTAAAAATATCTCCCGTAAGCTAGATGTTTGGCAAGTTGTAAGTTGTTTACATGCCAACAAATTTGTAAGTTGTAATATTTGAACAAACACACATACAAAAAATCTAACAAAACTGACACATGACACAATCTTATTTTTAACACATCACATCACATCACTTTTACATCAACACTTATCACATAACCCACAAAGTCAATTTTGTCACTTTTTTTTTGTCAAACTAGAATTTTACAATTTATAGGCTCTCTTAGTAAGTTTTTACGTTTTCCATTTTCTTTTACTGGAAAAAAAATCCTAACAAATAGTACAAGAGGCTCTTCGTGCTTCCTACGCCTCTATTTGCCGCGAGGGGGAATATAACGGCTAACCTAATAGCCTCATATGTTTTTGTTAGCTAACAGGAGTCCTAATTGTCAGCTTTGGTCTGATCGTATTCTACTTTTTCTTGCCGCCATCACTGGGGTGACATATATTAATTAAGTTTCGAATAAATATTATTACTTAAATTTGTTGTCATTTCCATGATCATCATATAAGGTGAACATTTTCTGGTTCTAATTAAATAAAAAGATAGCCGGCATATATAGAGGTGTCTTCGACACACTATTTTTTTTTAATATCCATATATACACCACCTTTTAATTGTAATGGTGGTCATTAATATATATAGTCATTATTATATTACATTCTAAATTTTTTTACATCATATTTTTATCGTTAACTTTTCATATAGGCCAGTATTGGTGTTTCTTTTCAACAATTATGTCAACGTGCCTTTTTTTTGGTGGGACAAAGTCAGTTTTTTTCTTTTAAGTTAAATAAAAGTAATTTGTCACATTTATTTATTTATTTATTATTTTTTTCTTATATAAAGTACAGTGAGCAAGTAAAATCTTTTTGCCCATCTTAATATAATTTTGGAAAGAAAATTCATGTTGAAAATAGAAACTGTGCTAACGGATTAAAATTTAAAGATAAAAGTAGAATTGAAAGAATATGGACGTAATAATAAATATATTAGAATTTTCGTCTTTTAATGCAAGTAACTCGTAGTGTGTGTCACTACTAGAAAATGTAAGATTGGCAACATAATTTTAACAACAAAATTAATTCCGCTACTATTAGCAACAAAACAGTAACGGAGCGCGAATTGCCATGGAATTAGTAATAGAATTGTTTTGTTGCTACTTTTTCGTTATTAATCCGTTACAAAATAGTAACGGAAAAAATTTGTTACTATTAGCAACAGAATAGTAACGCATTAATAACGGAACGCATATAACCACGGAATTAGTAATGTAATCACTTCTGTTGCTCGTTTTTTGTTACCAATCTGTTACTAAGTAGTAATAGAAACAATTTGTTACTATCAATAACGGATTACCAACAGTTTCGTAACAAATATAGTTGGAGAAAATTACGATAATATAATTAATATAAATCATAGGGCAACATATAAACAAAGATATATAGTAGTCTGGTGGTTGAGATATTACTCGCCAACGAATAAGATTAGAGTTCGAATCCTCACAGGAGCAATAGGGGAATTATTTTCTTTCAAAATTCTAATCCACAATTAGTAACGGAATTAGCAACAAAAGTTTGTTATTAATTAGTAACACTTTTATTCGTTGGTAATTTAGTAACGACTTTCTCTGTTACTAATTTGGTAACGGAAAGTTAAATTTGTGGCTAAATTAGCCACCACGAAATTAAAAAGAAATTTAGTATTAGAACGTTTCCGTTACTAACAGTCCATTAGTTATAGATTGACCTGTTTAACAATGAAAATTTCCGTTGTCAATCGTACATTTTCTTGTAGTGTGTTTAGTATAAGATTTAGTGGCAATATAACTAACTTTTAGATTTTGATAAATTTCAACTGTCTTGACCTTCTCTGTTTTAACCCCCTATTTTTTAATGGAACTAGGTTTTGGTGGTTATATAGTCGGGAAAATATATTCACACTATAATTTTTTATAATTATAAAACATTTTTATTATTTTAAAGGTCCTAGATCTTTTCAACTTGTAAAACCCAAGAATTTTTTTTTTAATTTTATTAAATGTCATTTCTAGTGTTTTTTAGTGACAGTTACTATTTAAAAAATTTCATTTATATGTCTTAAAATCATAAGAAATTATGTAATTTTGTATTCATAAATTTTGCTTTTTTACTTATTTAAAAAATTTAAGTGGTTCTCACACTGAAACTTTTGAAGGGAAATCATTGTTAGATACAAGATGTGATCATCAATAGAAGGTTAAGTATAAAAATACCATGGAAAAAAGTTAATGACTTTAATCTAAAGACTCAAAAAGTTGAAGAATACTGAATATAATTAGTATGAGGTGTATTTAGTTAAAATGTGGTGTCAATATAACTGCCCTATCTAGCCATTGTTATCCTGATTTCATAGGTAAACCAAATTGACTTTTAGCTGGTTCTCGATTGAATTATTCTATTTTGCATAAAAAGTTGACAAAACAATGACAAACGAGGTAAAAATTTACCTTACTCTCCTGATATGTTCTCTCTCCCATGTTGGGCAAATAATGTGTAAGAATAATAAGGTAATTCTAAACCTCTTTTATGAATATATTTTTTTGTCTTTTCATTTGTCCAAATAATGGAATTTTCTCAATTTTTAGGTTAACGTTCAAAGTTAAATTGGGTTGGTTTATTTCAACTTTTGTATGAATGGTAATTTTTTTTGGAAAACTATCTCGACTTGAAAATGTATTAATAGTAGTTTATTAATTCGATAGATATCATTATTTAAAGAGTGGAATGATAGAGAGAAGATGAAGTGATGTCGATGAAATATTTTACGAATTTTAATATATTATGAATTATTATTGATTCTGTGAATTTAAAAGATAAAATTCCTCGAAAATATTCATAAGATTCTGATGGTATGTGGTCCGGCATATTGATAAAGTAGTTTGGTAAGTATATTTTCGCTTAACCTTTTTGTAAATCTATTGATATATTAGAGATCCATCTTCAATTATCTAAATAGATTTTTTCTATCTATTACACATAGAGAAACATTAACATATTCAATATCCAATAAACTAATACTCCAATAAACAAATACTTAACTAAATTGATGACTCATAATTTTAAGTTAAAATAAAAAAGTCATTAAAACCGTATTTGATCAAAAGTGAAATTCACATAACGGATGAATTGCCTAGAAAATAAAAAACAGATATATCTCCAATAACAAAATGTTTTATTTGTTCATGAGAAAAGCATAGTTATGTCACTAAAAAGCGGAAAAACATTTTTCATGAAAATAAATGTTAATAAAGTACTTCAATGTAGGAACTCCCAGTTCCGATCTGTTGCCTAGTAGGGCAAATATGTGGGCCGCCACATACAGAGAGTTTAATACGTGTAGGTTTTTCAAATAATCTCCCGTCAGGTGTGCATGTGGTGGACAGTAGGAGATTATTGTGATAATTGTGTAAGCTGCCACATATAGGAGACTCACTGTGTATAAGTTTCTTAAATAATTTCCACCACGTATGCATATAGCGGGAGACCATCTTTACTATTTGGGGTGGAAAAAGGGCACCTTTACCGCATGGAATATGCTGACAGTGAAACACATCCATATTGAAATTCGTTAAAGTCATTATGTAATTAAGAATGTCATACTTGTATGAAATGATATTTATTAAAAGCCAAATAGATGATAATGAATTTTAACTCATTTTCTTTTCAAAAAAAAAAAAGAGTGAAAACTTATATCTCATTGATATTGGAATCGTTCATGACATCAAGCTCGAGAGCCACTTTTTTTTTTTTTTTAAAGTCCATATCATTAATGAAGCAAATTTATATATTAGTCTGGCATTGCCAAAACTAGGGATGGCAATATCACTCCAAAAATTCGAATCCAACGGAGACCAAACGGGGCGGGGATGGGGCACAAACTTGTGCCCCAATCACCAACGGGGTGGGGACGGATTTGGGGTGCCCAACTCGCCCGATGTTTTATTTAATTCAATTAAAAAATATATTTTTTTGGGGCTAATGTGTAACTGGGGGTAGAACCCTCGAGCCCCTGTAACTTGCCACAAACTTTCGCCATTTGTGCGGGCATCTGACTTATTAATTTATTTACAATGTAAATCTAATAACTTAAAACTAAAGCTGAATCACAAACAATAAAAAATAAAAATAAAAATAAACAGCAATATACACTGTATCAGATCTCGATAATCGTTATTCAAGAGAGCAGAAATCAGACACTAACACACACAGACCCTAATCTCATTTGCTCTCTTCAGTCCCCTCCAAAGTCACAGTACAGCAGCTGGGGCCGCCCTCCACTGTCTCTGACGTCGACCACGCCCAACTCCAGCCCCACCACTTCTTCTTCCCTTGCCGACGATGATAACCGCGGCCGCCCCCTACTGTCGACAACGCCGAACTCCGACCACCGCTTCTTGCCTCGTCACCAACGACGACAGGTAAGGTTTTCAAACTTGTAATTTTCCTTTTAATCTTGATTATAGTTTGTTTCTTACTTGGTAGTTCTTTTAATCTTTTGAGTAGTTTGTTGAGACTTTTGATTTTACTGATCTTCAGCGCTAGCTACATGTTCTGTTCTCATCATGAATTTAAATTTTTATCTCCTAGCTGGTATAGAATGATATATTGCAACATCTCAATTATATATTCTTGAGAAAATGGAAGATTCTGTAGCTTGTAGCTCCATAAGTTGTACCGGAAACTGAGATTGTCTTTGTTTACTTTTTACAGGGACTGTTTTACGAGGGAAAAAAAAAAAAAAAAAGGGAAAAAAAATCAGGACGGTTAACAGGGATTTTCCAATCGCCGCTCCAACCGGTCCCCGTCCCAGGCCAGTCCGCCCTGATTCAAACGGGGAATGGGGCGAGGTAAACAAACCCGACCCTGACCCGTTCTGTTGCCATCCCTACCGAAAACAGAGACGCCTGTCAAAACAAAAACGAGAACATCACAGAAGCCATTCAAACATCAATTCCTAATCTAAAAAGCAAAAAATGCCGAAACAAAACATGGAGACACAAACAAAAGGGAAACGCCCTGCCAAAGTCCAGATAGAAACCATATCAACAGGTCCTCGCTCCAGGCAGACACCAGTGACTCCAAATCTTCGATCTTTAGAAACTCCCCTACCTGGATCAAAAGCAGAAATTTAGGATGAGGATTAAACACGTGCTTTCCCTGTGCACCTACCTAATTGTTGACGGAACCTTTTCTTGTCTATTTTTCCAACATTTGACCATCACTGATCCAGAATTTTTGTTGGAGACAAACACAATGCTCGAGAGCCTTTTGAAGCTAATGTGGAGCTTCAAACAAATTAAGTACAAGAATTGTGAATTTCTAAAGCTCGTTTAGCCAAAGTGTGAGCAACCTCATTATAGTTTCTAGGGATAGTCTGAGCCTTGAACGAATTAAATTTGCGACTCAAGTCTACACTCCTGGAGAATCAAACCAAATTCAATATTATCCCTTCCATGAGAGTTAACTACATCAGTGACTTCCATGAGTTCCATAGCATCAAGTTGAATAGCAATCATGTAACTTTTTCATTTGCAAACCCGGAAAATAGGGGGATCTAGAATTTTTTTTTTTTTTTTTGGTGGAACATAGGTTCCAATGAAAAATATTTTCTTCAACTCAAAGTATATATACATTTTTACATAGAACTCGCAAAACTTTTCAGGGCGACACGAGCTGTAGCCAGTGCCAACCACCCCTTAGATCCACTCCATACTTGAAATTGTATGGATTTTTTATAGACCATTGAAATCCAAGTTGTGGTGACCATTTTCTAAAAATAAATAGGCTTGAGAACTTTAATAGTAATAACTTCATTTAAAAATATGCTATAGGAGAAAAAGAATAAAATAAAAAATATATTTAAGTTATTTTAACTTCACCAAAATGGATGCAAGCTTTGATGTATTTGGCTATGACGGTCCAACTCGACTTCAATGATTAAGTAATAATGAAAATTAATAGTTGAAATTAAATGGTTGTATTCAATCCAGACTTCGATAGATTTTTAATGACTTTTTTTAATGCGTCACTTTTATCGACTTTTTAGGATTTTTTGAATTTTTATGGATTTGATGGGATTTAAGTAGGAGACTTATCTAGACTTTTGTTTACTTTTATTTAAAAACCTTCCAAGACTTTTTGAGACTTTTGATATTCATTTTAGTTTTAAAAAAGTTATTATAATATATAATATTATGTAAAGCAGCTTTTTTAAATTAGCAATTACATATCAATAAAATTATTTTCAAAAAATGAAAAATCAAGTCGGTAGTAAAAAAATTTTATAAAGTTTTATAACATCGTAAAATTCATAACATTTCTTAAAACCAAAAAAATATAATTCATAAATTCAGTATCACTGTATGACAAAAAATAAAATATCACATACTCTCCCAACATAAGTGGGAAAATTAAATTGGGACAAGGAGCTAGCAAAATAAGGCGTAAATGAAAATATCTTATCACGTGTCGCTATGATCATTTTGAACCTAACTGCACAATAATTAAACTAATAAAGCATAAAATTAAAAAAATAATAATCAGTCTATGAAAATGAGTAACCAAAAAAATGTTTGAGGTAAACAAACAATTATTAATCTAATCGATAAAAAAAAAGAATAAATGAGCGCTTGCAATAAATAAACGGGAAAAAAAGAAAAAGAAACTGTCAGAAATCTAATGGAATCCCGCCTGAACGGTACAAAAAAAACTGTATTCTGGAGTCTCAGAGTTATGCAGGAGTGACTCGTTCTTCATTCCCATTTAATAAAAAATTATAATAATTTGAAAAAAATAAATAATATATAAGAAATAAATAAGAATAAAAAGTGAACTAGTTAAAAAAAGGACAAGAATCCACATGTCCTATCTTGAGATATAGTGGGGAATAGGATGAGGTATGTCATAGAAAAAAATTTGTAGGTAGAGATGGTGAGAGATCGATAAAGAAAAATAAAAGAGAGATTATTTAAAAAAAATAGCTCAAATAGTCTTAAGAAATCTTATAAGTGTAGTTGAGACTCTTGAAGACATTTTTTCTTTATATTTTACATATAAAGTCTCCAAAACTCCCAAATTTTAAGAAATCTCAGAAAATTCTAGCCAGTTTGAATACATTGAGAACTATTGAGACTCTTGAAAAGTCTCAATTGAATACCTTGTGACTTTTAAAGACTTTTTAAAAGTTTTAAAAAGTCTCAATTAAACACATCAAGATTTTTAAAAAGTCTTGAAAGTCTAAATTAAATGCTTCAGAATTTAATAAATCCTCAAAAGTCTTTAAATGCCCCAAATGAATACACCATCCTAAATGGGTAAGCTTGGATTTGGTATAACATAATGAATTTGAATCTCGTGATCAGTGGTAGAGCCAGAACCTAAATCCAATGGAGCGCACATTAAGAGCATTTTCAATGTTGGTTTTTCCCCTGAACACCTCCATTCAATGTAAGGGCCAAAAATCATTTTTTTAGAGTGAAAAAAATGATTTGGATTTCCGCCCTCAATTTCCCTTTTACTTTTTCCCTTTCATTTTGCCACTCACATTGGAAATGCCCTAACTTATACCTAAAGAATTTGTTGATAAACAATGTACAAATATATTAAACTATTACCAAGTTTTTACAACTATTTTCTATGGGTTTTCAAAGTTTTATAACGTGGTATGCTTGAATCATTTTTAACTTTGTTAAGTTAAATACATCCTTTTCAATGTAATACATCATTTTCAAGATGGCAACTTGACTATGATTCAGCCATTGATCTCCAATAGAAATCGTTTTTTGACAATATTCATCACAGAAAATACTCTTTCATATATAGTAGTGGCAACCAGAAGAAATAATGCCAAAATGACGAGCTTGTAAAGAAATAGTTATATTCTATCTTTTTCTGTTGCAACCAAGTTTTGTGCAAGATCAGTAATACACTTAAATTTTGCAAACTCTTTGCAAGAGCACACATCAAGACAAAGCGAAGAGTAGAATTTTGGTTTTGGGAGGACCATGATATTTGTTTTTACATTTTAGTTGGATTTTTTGAGGAGAAAGAATGAGATACACATATGAGGAAGTGAATTGCAGTGTGAGAGATAATTGACTTTCAACTCCTAAATCATAATTTAAAAAAAAAAAAATCCAAAAACTTCATTAGGGTCCAATGCCCCCAAAGACCTCCATTTCCCTCTGCCACTATCGTGATGGTAATTGCGCAGGCTCGATTCGGTAAAAATAATCTTCCACTAGATATATGGCAGAACTATCATGTCATACGCACACGTGGCGAGAGATTAATAGATAAACCTACATACAATAGGCCTCTAATATGTGAGAGTCCACATAGTTGTCCTAATAATCTCTCGTCACGTGTGCATATAGATGGATAATCCCACCATATATCTGACAGAAGATTATTACTAGTCCATTTGGTGATATAGATTATAATTATAATGAGGGTAAATTTCACAAAAGGTTCACAACTTTTTCAAAAAGTAACAATTTCAGCCCTAGCCTTTTTTAAAGTGTGTAGGTCATCAACCTTTCAAAAATATGTACAAATGGTCCCTACATATGATTTTTGTCAATTCTAATTGCTCACTTTTTTCTATATAACAATTTTACTGCTTATTTAAATTTAAAAAATAAGAACACAAATTTTAAAAATTCATTTTGATCTACTTAGCGCTTTCTCTTTTCACACAGTTATACATATTTATCTGTATATCGTTTTCTCGTCCACCCATGTAACACAAGTTAATACATACACATTGATTAATATATTGTCTTTTCTATTCACTTACCTAGCACCACCACTACTAGTGTCATGTAACTTTAAACAATGAACTCTTCGAAATTTAAACTAAAATAAGCAATGATAAATGAGATGTGATAGATATTCATTGCATAAAAATTGGAATGATAAAAAAATGCATGAATTTTTCTTGCGAAAAAAATTGAAAGTTTGAAAACGATATACAGACGAATATGTATAAGTGTGTGAAAGAAAAAGTGACAGAGAGATCAAAATGAATTTTTAAAATTTGTGTTCCTGTTTTTAAATTTAAAAAAAGGGTAAAATTATCTTTATAGAAAAAGTGAATAACAAAAATTGATAAAAATAGTATGTAGGGACTTTTGTGCGTATTTTTGAAAGATTAAGGACCAACATGCTTGAAAAAAGGTAAAGGATGAAATTGTTACCTTTTGTAAATGTTGAGGAGCTTTTGTAAAATTTATCATTATAATAATGCATTATAATTGATTTTAATTATAATGGTTGTTATTTTTAAACAATTTGCTTATACCATCTTCAAAAGGTGTCATTATAGGGATCAGGGGTAGTTCAAGTGATAAAGAGCTTAACCTTTTACCGGAGTTATCCGGGTTCGAATCCCCCCATGTCTCATCCCCTTCATCTCCTTTGTAATAAAAAAAAAAGGTGTCATTGTAGCACGTCTTATCACCTATGGCGCATGGAAGCCAGACACAGCACCTCCTAGAAATGTTTGAAAATTTTCAAAATGCAACATTATTTGTCTTTTTTTTATATTTTATTTTGAGTCAATATTTGTTTTTGAGCATGTCTGTTAGTCTAGTTTTTTATTGAGTCTGTAAGCTTATTCAAATATTTATTTAAACACTTCTACTACTAATTTAATATTTGATTAGATTAGAATTCAAAAGATAAATCAAGCTCTTCAAATTATTGTTATGTTGTTGTAGGTTCATTTATTTTTAATCACTTTTAAATGATTTTTCTCGTACAACACACAGGTGAAACACTAGTTTGTTAATATAAACACAATTCATTTTTAGTATATGTGAGTTTGAGAAGATACATGTGTATGATTGGTTTAATCAAATTCAGATTGAAATATGATAATATAAAATTAGAATAATAACATGGGTGTAGTTTGGACAAGTGTTGATAGTTAGATGTTCACGTTTTAGGGGGAAGGTCCCAAATTCAAATCACACGTATCCACAAGTCGTACATCTTCTATATGGACTAATTAACAATTAGTAACTAACCCCCTATTTGTAGAAGGTTGTCAGTTGTTGAGTCCACTAAACCCATGTTGAGTCCACTAAACCCATGTACACTTCAAAAGATAGCATCATGAAGCTGCTATGTGTTACAACGAGAATGGCTATTGATAGGCGAAATCGCAAGTGCACGATATCGTTCAAGTAGTATAGGACTAGAAGAGTCCCGAATATCGATCTCACAGGGAAAGTTGTCACCTATTTCACTTGAGTCAATTTCACACCAGTTGAATAAGAAAATTAAAAGTTTGTAAAAGAATAATGGGATTGTTTAAACTATCAATTAAATGCTT
>CAVNYN010277429.1:0-10319 GCA_963692815.1 Nyctanthes arbor-tristis
TCCCACGATTGTGACCTTGACCACCCATTTCATAGTGGTAAAAGCACCAATGGCCTATAACGCCATATATGGGTGACCCTTACTTAACGCAGTTGGCGCGATTGTTTCCACACAACATCAAGCGATGAAGTTTCCCTCCAGTTGGGGCATTGGGGTGGTGAGAGGTGATCAGCTTCTATTGAGGAGGTGCTATACAAAGAGTATGAAGAGCAAACCCGTATATACGATCGACCAGATGGAGGAAGGAGTGGAAGACCGCTTTGAAGCAGCTTATGAGATCGAGGAAATTAAAGTCACTACTAGGAAAATCTTCAAGATTGGAAAGACACTCTCCGCAGATGAAAAGGTACAACTTGTTGATTTTTTTAAAAGTAATTTAGATATATTTGTATGGTCTACAGATAATTTGGAGGGGCTGGATAGGGAGGTTGCACAACATTCCCTTAGGATCGACCCGTCGCGGAAACCTGTCGAGTAGAAAAAATGACATTTCACACCAGATAGGCAACAGGTAATCAAAGAGGAAGTTGTTAAGTTGTCGAAAGATCGGAAGAGCTACACGGGAGGCTCTGTATCCCGAATGGATTGCTAACGTGGTTTTGGTCAAAAAAGCAAATTGGAAATGGTGGATATGTGTAGATTTCACGGATCTCAACAAAGCGTGCCCCAAAGATTTGTACCCTTTTCCGAGGATTGATACATTAATTGATGCTACTGCTGGGAAGAAAAGTTTCAGTTTCTTAGATGCTTTTTCTGGGTATCACCAGATTAAAGTGTGCTCTTCCGATCTGGAAAAAACCACCTTTATTACCGAGATGGGAACATTTTGTTATACAGCTATGCCCTTTAGGTTGAAAAACGCTGGACCTACCTATCAACGTATGGTTAACAGGGTTTTTGCCGATCTAATTGGGAAAAATATGCAGGCATACGTAGATGACATGGTGGTATATAGTAATCAAGAGTCTACTCATCTGGAGGATTTAAAACAAGCATTCAACACAGCACAAGCAAACAACATCAAATTCAATATGGAAAAATGCATTTTTGGAACTTCTAGGGGAAAATTTTTGGGTTATATGATCAGTCAGAGGAGCATTGAAGCGAATCTAGATAAGATACAGGCAATTCAGAAATTGGACGTTCCAAAAAGCTTGCATGATATTCAGAAATTGACAGGACGTCTAGCTGCACTTAATCGGTTTCTATCGTGAATGGCAGATAAGTGTTACCCTTTATTTAAGTTGTTACAGAAAGCCGAATTGTTCAATTGGACGAAGGAGTGTAACGAAGCGATGGAACAATTAAAGAGGGATCTTCAGAAGCTGCTTATATTGACAGACCTCAGAAAGACGATGTGCTGAGGTTATATTTAGCGATTTCCAGTGTGGCTGTATGTTCGGTGTTAATGCGATGGGGCAGGATCGCGGAAAAGCCAGTATATTACATCAGCCATATTTTGAAGGATGTGGAGTGAAGATATACCCTAATGGAGCAGGTAGCATTGGGGATAGTTATTACAGCTCGAAGGCCAGACCCTACTTTCAAGCGCATTCCGTCGAAGTTCGAACTCACTTTCCTTTGAAGTACATATTAAATCGTCCTAAGATATTTGGCAGAACGATGAAATGGGTGATAGAATTGGGAGAATATGATATTGAGTACAAGCCACGTGGAACGATTAAGTCACAATCTTTGGCAGATCTTCGTGGCTGTACTAACACCTCGTGATGATATGGAGGAAAATTGTGTCTGGAAAATGCACGTAGATGGGGTTGTCTAGAAGGGAGGGAGCCGGAATTGGAGTTTTCCTGGTAGACCCAGAGGGAAATCATTTTGAGTATGCTGTGAAAATAGACTTCCCCACGATGAATAATGAAGCCGAATATGAGGCGTTGATATACGGCTTGCAGTTAGCATTAGGAAAATGAGTAAAAGCTTTACATGTATTCAGTGATTCTCAGCTTGTGGTACAACAGATGCAGAATGAATTTGAGATAAGGAAAGATCGGATGATGGTGTATTATGTGAAGGTCAGAGAGTTACTTTGCGGTTTTCAATTTTGGAAAATTCAAAAGATACCAAGGGAAGAGAATTGCAAGGCTGATTCGTTATCCAGAGAGATGTTGGGTAGAAAGAAGCGGAAGCACAAACCAATAATAACTGTGGTGGATGAATCTTCTTTGGTCAGAGTGATGGAGATAAAGAGAACTGTTAAGGTGGCGGATGATCCATGGACAATAGGCATAAAGGCATACCTGACGAGTGGAGAGTTACCAGAAGACGAGGTTGAGGCTAGACAGTTGCGTATGAGAGCAAAGGGATTCGCGATAATTAATGATGATTTGTACAAGAGAGGAACCACCATGCCATATCTAAAATGTGTTCCAGTAAGAAAATGAAGGGAAATTTTGAGAGAAATTCACGTTGGAGTGTGTGGAAATCACTTGGGAGGAAACACGTTAGCGTATAAGGCGCTAAGGCAAGGCTACTTCTGGATGGGAATGAAAGAACAAGCTAGAATGCTTGTAAAACAATATAGCTTGTGTCAATGAAACGCACATATGATACGAATACTTGGAGCTGAACAAACTCCTATAATGGGAATTTGTCCATTTTATCAGTAGGGAGTGGATATTTTAGGACCGTTTCTAGAGGCATCTTGACAGAGAAAATTCTTAATCGTGGCAATTGATTATTTCACTAAGTGGGTGGAAGCGGAACCTTTGGCCATGATTACAGAGCAAAAGGCATAGAGTTTTATCTGGAAGAGCATCATATGTCGATTTGGGATACTACAAGTATTCGTCTCAGATAATGGTAGGCCATTTGATTGTCGTGCTTTCCAGGCTTTTTGTGACAGTTATGGAATTGAGTTAAGAAAGACCTATGTTGCACATCCGCAGGCCAATGGGCAATTGGAAGTAATGAATCGTATTATCTTATAGGATCTATGTACGCGGTTGTAGAACTTTGGGGGGTCATGGGCAAAAGAGATTCCCAATATGTTATGGGCTCACCATACAACACCCAAACAGAGTACAGAAGAAACTCTTTTTAAGTTATGTTTTGGTGTGGAGGCCGTTACCTCTATTGAGATATTGGAGAAGAGTCCTAATATACTGTTTTCAGTTATAGGCAAAAGCGAACAAGAAGCTAAGTTAGATCTATTAGAAGAAGACAGGGAAAGGGCATTTCAAAGGATAAAAATGTTAAAGATATAAGAAGCGGCTAAATTTAATCAAAGAGTCAAACAGCGGCATTTTCAACTAGGAGATTTAGTTTTGAGAAATTTAATCCGAGAAAGCTTGATGAAAATTGGGATGGACCCTATCAGGTGATACGAGAAGTAAATAAAGATCATACAGCTTGAGAGCGATGGATGATAGAGCGTTGCCAAGGCCATGGAGTATGGCAAACTTAAAAATATTCTACTTTCAAAGTAAATGTGATAACTGTTATACTTTATTCCCTTGTATGATTTATAATAGATATTATAATCCACTCATGTTTTCAAGAATTACGTAAACGCAGTTGTTACTGTAAGGAGAGCGGATAGTGTACAGAATGATAACGGAAGCAAAAGCGAAAAGTTGTAACGGTATTTCTTTACAACTTGTTGAATTTACGGCCTGTTGGATTGGCAATCTATATTCGCAATGCTTATTAAAATTGCCCTTGAAAATGGGAGTAAAACAGGAACCAAAGGATGTGGTAGTGCAAGCAGGATATTGGCAAGCTGTAGAGAAATATGTTTAACCCATATATGAAGTTAGCGAGAAAATGGGAAATATTTTAATATTTTCTATCACCGTTTCAAAGAATAATATTTTGATCGCATGGTACCTATATTTGCACTATAGTTGTTGCATTCTCATAGCATTCCTTATTTTGCATTGTAGTTGTTGCGTTCTCATTGAGTTATAATACGCATTGCTTTTCGACAATTCTTATGAGGACCTTTAATTTCCTTCTTTATCTTGCTTTATTATGGGCTGGTTGAACTTCTTTATCTTGGTAATTACAAGACGTTCGCCCAAAACGTAGTAATGAGACGTTCGCCCATAACACAATAATAAGACGTTCACCCAGAACGCTGTGACAAGATGTTCACCCAGAATGCAATCATAAGATGTTCACCCAGAATGCGGTAATAAGACGTTCGCCCAAAGCGCAGCCATAAAGCAGTCACCCACAATGCAATCAATTGAGTACATTTAGTGAAGAGCGAAAGTAGCAAGTTAATACCACAAGTAAAGGGCATGAGTAAAATACTATGATGAAGTGTCCTAGGAAAAGAAGGGAACATGATGATATCCAAGGTAAAAGTAGGAAAAGTAGATACGATTAGTATGATAAAAATCGTAAAAGTAAAGTGCAATGGCCAAGATAGGCTATTCAGAGTTGTGATACAAAATGTGAAAACAAAATGTGAGTCACAAATTGCAAAAGGTTTGATATCAATAGACAACTTAGTTAGAATCTTCCTTCACTTCGGGAATTTCTTCCTATTCTTCATCGTTGGAAAAGGCATCGTCTCCAGGAGAATAAGGAATCTTAACTATATATATAGTGTTCCCTGCTCCTTTAGCCATTCCCTCACTCTCCTCAGGCCACTCTCGTGCCCTACAGCCACGCAGGTACCCTTTATATTCCGGAATTCTGCAGATCGTTTGAAATCGTGGATAGCTTTTAAGGGGAGAGCTTGACGCCAATTGGCTAGTCCCTGCCTTTTCTTAGCCAAAATTCCCTCTGTGATAGAAAGCTCCTAGACTTTGGCCGCTAAGCATGGCATCATTTATTCCCAAAAGCTCATCCTTACTTTGCGTCCGCTAGTTTCTTGGCTTCATTAAGAGACTAGCGAAGAGATTCTTGGGTGGCCACGGTCAACGCCTCTCAGCTTTTAGTTTCTCATATTTGGCTGTCATCTCAGTTAAAGCGGTCTTAGCAGCGGCGAGATGAACCTCTTGAGCTTTAAGGGTTTCCTTTTGCTCATGATAAGATTGATGAAGTTTTTGTTTCTCAACACGAAACTTTTCACATTGTTCTTTGAACATCTGGCAGTAAGTTTGATGATGTTCTTTACTTTTTCAAACGGTGGATAGAGCCTGAAGATAACAGAAATATTAGAATAATGGAATATTGCTAACAATATAAATCTTGAAAGATGCAGCAAATAAAAGAGAATGATGGAACATACGAAGCTTAAGCCAAAAGTTATATCATTCTCCAGATCTGCCTCATTTTGAACATCCATGAACTTATCAAAGTCTGGGTCACTAGGAATTGCATTGAGTGCAATTTGGTCAGTTGTAAGTCGAGCAGGCCTAATGTGGAAAGAAGTATCCAAAGGAACCTCCAAGTTAACAAGGGAGAGTCAGAAGTGATTACTGTTTTGCCTTTCCTCTTAAGAGGTACCTCATCCTGTCCCGAAATATACAAATTGATAATTGGAGTTGGCGTAGAAGCAGGGCTTGGGATTGAAGGAGCGGGGACTGGCTCAGCTAATGTGACCAAAGAAGGAGGCAAGTCACTAGCCAAAGGAGCAACTGACAAAGGACAGGTAAAAGCGGTCATCATTTCTACTATGGATAAAGGTATGAAAAACGAAAGATGCATGGTATAAGCATCTTTTGAAGAGGAAGATTGAGGGAAAAATGTACCTGGGGGTACTTGACTAGTAGATGGAGGTGGAGAGTTATGAGCATGTAGCGGAGAGGAAGAAAGAGGAGTTTCCTGATCGTTGAAAAAATGATCTTCAGTTGGCAGATGTTGATCACTGTTAGAACAATTCTGGGAGGGAGGACATTGTTAGCGAGAAAAATGATTATCAGAAATAGTCCTTTCACGAGAAGAAGTTGCAGTGGACTCATAGTTATCTGCAGCAAAAGGTTGGGTTGAAGATTGAGCGATTGAAGACTGTGTAGCTGATGCATCTGGACGATTCCTCTTTTTTGAATGTTTCGATTCCTCTTTTTTGAATGTTTTTCCCTTCGCTGCTATTTTGGCGATATAGGCATCGCTGAATCCTTTTTGACTCATATCTACAAGGAAATTTGCATGAATGACAAAGTATCAATAACCGATATGAGAAATGATTTCAAATATTACGATATAACAAAAGGAGAGATCTTACATGGGGGTCGTCCAAGACCCACTGCCACTATAATCCTATCATGCAATAGCTCACTAGCCTTTTCTGTACATGGGATGTCAGCTAAAGCTTTTATGGAGGCTTCGTCAGAATCAGAAAGTTTAGGAAGTGCATTAAAGGATTTAAAATGGAGTGATCACCAAGTTTTTATGAAGTCAAAGTTTTGGCCCTCTGGGGGTTTTATAAAGAAAAACCTTTTACTCTACCCACTAACTGACTCAGGGCTTCTTGGTGAATTCAACCTAGAACCTTTGAGCTGTCTATGGGTAAAAATAACACAATTGTCGCTGTTCTTAAATTTCCTTAACAGAAAATAATGCCGAAAAACAGTTACAGATGGAGCAATGTTATTCCTCAAACATATGATAAGATACATATTGATACATCTCCAAGTGTTTGGATAATTTTGGCACTGAGCTAGTTGGGCGATAAATAGCAAGTCTGAACTGAATAGATGGACAGGGAATCTTAAATTCGTCTTAATGTAGTCTGAATGTATCGCGATCTCGTGATCACGGGTAGATCCAATCGTTTCCTCTTTTTCGGGGGCACGGTAAGTGAAAAGAGAAGGAGGAAGGGAAGAGGAAAGACAATATTTAGAAGGGGTTGGGTGAAAAGAAGGTAGATAATACCTAGACATAAATTTTTCTAAGTCTAGAACTTTTGAATCAGAAAAGTCGCTAGTATCTGAAGGGAAATCTCTGATAGGCCTATTCTGAAGGGGTACCCTAGCAGATCTATCATCAGTGGGTGGTGCAGATGAGGAAGCATCAATGCTTTTTCTTTTGCTTTTTCTTTTGAGATTTTTCATTAAGGGGTTTTTTGGCAGCCCTTTTTGTCGTCATATTTGGCCGAATAGATGGAGAAAAAAGTAATAGGAAGGGAACTATGAGCAGCGGGTGAATAGAGCCTGAGAAAGAAGAAGAACAGACAAAGGGGAAACCCAGAAAACCCTAAAAAAGAAAGAGAAACACGGAAAATTTGTAGCCCAGAACAAGAATGATGTGCAGAATTAAGAACAATATGCAAAAATCACATGTGGTAATAACTTGAAAAGAGGGTATGCAACTTCAAATTACGAGTATATATATACATAAATATATATATATACACGAGTTTGGGGATTAGGGTTTACCTACAAATGGAGGAGCTAGAGAATCTAGAGAAGACTCAACTGATGACTGGAACTCTGGATGGGGAGACAAAAGGTAGTCCAAGAAATCAGGATTTCCAGAGAACAAATTGAAGATAGAAATTTCATCACTACTACCAGGTGAATGGGTGAAGGAATACATTTGAAAATTGAATATAAAGAAAGAAGGGAGAAGGACTCTCGATTTGAGTGCCCAGAAAGGGATTTTAAACATAAGGTCATTTTAGTCTTTTTGGAGTTTCTCGCCACGAATGTTCTCCGTCAGGTATGAATCCTCATTAATCTTTTGAATAACGATAATCCAACAAACACGCTGATTATGGAACCCAAAGCACGTAAAATAATAACTTCTCATCACTCTCTTCGAAAATATTAAAAGCATTTTGATGAGAGTGAGGGGGCTTATGATTCGAGAATTATATTACAAAAATTAAAGGCTCTAAAATAATTACGAAATCTACATAAAAGAGCACTTATAAGATAAATAAAGAGAAGGATAGGAATCGCTAAGAACCACTAAATAAGAACAAAAAGGGAACATAACAAGCGCAATCGTTGTAATACCGATAAGACAAATGGAACATAAACGCTAGGCAAATGATTTAGACAAACAGCGACGATTCCCGCTAATAGAGACACACCTCTATAAATGCCCCACCACCACACGGTCTAAGGCAGTTTTTCCAATTTTTCTCATTCTCATCTAAAACACTTGAACCCTATCTGAATTTTGGAGTCTCATGTGATTTTCATTAAAAGTCCATTTGAATTCTTCTTGATCCACATCCAATTTGGATCAGGAAACATATGACAACAATCCCTGAATTCCTTCATCTTAATATATTTATGTAGGAATTTACAAATCCATGCCATCTGCTCAATCCATGATCTAAGTGGTATAAATAATAGAATCTGTAGCACTTCCTGAAATAGTTACTTTATTGTAGAATGGATGCAAACCACGTTTACTTACTACAACGTGATGTTTGGTATTTTTTTGGTTCGGTTTTTTAGCCTAAAAGTGTCAAAAGTATAAGGAGTTTGACCGCAAATTTTGGATAAAAATTTCACTAATCATCCTTGTTTGATGTGTGGCATCATTTATTTATATATTTATTTTTTTTTATACAAGCAGGCATATATTGGGGAGAAGAATGTGTAGTTCGAATCTGGGACCTTCCATTCAGAATATCAGTATTTAACCATTGTGTACTTGTTCGAACCACATATATTTTTAGGAAACATTAATTTGCCTATTTAATTATATATATATATATTTTTTTTTTCCAATAATCTATATATGCTTAAATCAAGAGTAGTTGTACATATAGGTACCGCTATTTTCCCCTTTTTTCTTGTGGTGTTTATAGGTACAGCTACTATTGCGGTATGCATTCTTTTAATAATTCTTTTAATTAATTTTCTTTTATTTCTTTCTTAATTTGTTTCCATGTTTTTCCATTTTTCCATGTTTGACAGGAGATTAATTCAAATCTTTTTTAATTACTTCTATTGTTATTATATATTATTATTACATTTTTCCTTTCGCAATTCAATTTCCCATGTTCCTTTCTTGGCGTTTGATTCTTCATAGGTAAGTTACTCTAATCATGCTTTATAATTGTGATAATTGGTTCTTAGGTTTGGTTATTTTGTCTCCTCTCTCTTAGTTCTTTCTGAATTTAATCTCAGATTCGGGTACACACCAAAATCTCGACGCCACGAATTCTTTCCTGTCTTCGAGTTTCATTCTTGATAGGTAAGTTACTCTAATTATGGTTTGAAAATGTAAATACCTTTTGCATAGTGCATAATCTAAAGTCTTAACTGATTTTTTGAATCCCTAATTGATTTGTTATTTGTTATCTCGAAACTGTAATTAGTTTTTCTTTACATATTTGATTTTTCAAAATTTTGGGAAGATGGAATCAATTTTATTTTATTTTCAGAAAGATAATTTTCATGAAAACCTAATTGATTTTCCTTTATAATATTGGTTGAATTTGGCTCCAATTTTGGCTTTATGCAGAGTTATATTCCAGGAAAAACTCAAAATTTTCGTGAAGTGGATATTTTATAAAAATTAAAATTGATTTTTCTTCTTATGTGTCATGCCCCCGCTAACTTTACAATATTTCCGAATATCTTAGGGAAATTTACAAATTCTGTAGCGGAAGCTTTTATTCAAATAACGGGGACGGGACGTGCGAAACAATCCAATTTATCTTATCTTACTGAGTTTAATAGATAAAGATAATTTCATAAGTTAACAAATCGTCAACCTTTTAAAGAAACATTACAACTAGGTTTTTCAAGAAAATATATAAACACAAGAAGTTGTATTAATAAACATATTTTATTGATTATCAAGGTGGGCCAAATCATTAGAAAACTTTTAGAATGAAAAGTAAAATTTAAATCAATATAAAGATTATAACTCACTATTTTCTTGTATGTTATAAGATGTAAAACATATATATTATAGAGGTGTGCGTAAAAGTAATAAATTCGTGATAGTTTCAAGAACAAGTTTACACCACATGCACAACTCTACTCCCGTTTGTGAGCACGATCCAACTCCCAGCTTGCCCTGCTTTTCAATTGTTATGACTCCAATTATCTACAAAAATTGTAATAAGTGGGGAGTGAGTACAACGTACTCAGTGAATAACATAAATCCTTCGATTCACCTTTCGTTTAGGAAACTCATTTCCAAGAAAATACATTGCATATACAAAGCTTTTCAATGCACAAAAGGGCCCTATCACTAGTTAAACTACTACCTGTGGTGCGCGACAGATTCAATTCAATTAAGTGGATCCACAATGAACCCCGGTAGACCCATACTGAGATTCCAATTCAAAGCAAACACTACACTAATCTTCCCTATTCCGGGATCATTGAATAGGTCATAGTGTAGGAAACAAATCAGAATGGCCAAGACCACACAGCAAGGTCATACAATCACAAAGCAAATCAAAACGGGTAGAGCATTAACTAGCGATACAAATG
>CAVNYN010277430.1:0-13755 GCA_963692815.1 Nyctanthes arbor-tristis
TGTGATACTATTATTCTAATCCAGTTAGAATAAGACAAATCAAAATCTCTATTTTAATTGATCATCGATTCACCTAGATCAACCAGTTCACGTCGCCGCCTAAGATTGATATTTAGCAATGTGTCAAGGCAACTCATGTGACGGGAAAGTCATGTAGTACGACAAACCTTTATATGTACGGTTACCGTGGAAATATAATCCCTTCAACAATATAATCCAATCGGTTAAGAGATATAAAAATACATCAATCTCATAGCAACCAATTATGTTATTCATTTTAACTCTTTATTGATCAAACTAAGTTATAATGAAACCTTTTCAACCCATAACTTCACTCCGGCCGAGGAATTTATATCAACAAAAGTAGGCGAAAAGCAGTTTATAATATCCTATTATCAAGCAGTGATGAATCCTCATCTTGGATAGTCACAACATTTATGCAATGTTTATTATACGTGTACGGTATTTTCCTGATAACTCGTGGCTAAGTATAACAATCATCACATAAGGTTCTGTGGTACCCTCAAGTCAAAGGACCAATTCCACAACCGTCCATTAAAGATCAAGCACTGACACTTGGATAATTTACCATGTGGTATCTCAGGTGGGTCATCTATTGTATGTTCAACTAACAATATATCCATGTATCTATTCAGATGTCCCTACATCCTAACTTGAGAGATCAGTTACTTTCTTCATAAGAAAGAAATGCGATGCACACTAGTCTATCCGCAATAATGATATTTGTATCTCATTATTAAATTGACCATGGATGTTTTAAGAATAAATATATAACTTACATCTTACAATCATAACTCCTTGTGATTAATAAGTTATTATAATCTTATTCTATGGACTCTATTATTTTATAAGATAACGTTTATCTTAATAATATATCTGTCATTTGAATACATCAATTAATAGGTATTCATGTACATTAATATCCAACAAAGATTGCAACACTAGAATCTCATAAAAATATATAGATCAAACATCTATTGTATCTAATACATAGAAATTTATCATGACCATCATGTTATGACAACAACTTTGTCATAAGATCTTTTGTATATTTAGACGGATTCGTTCAATCTTTATTTCATTTCTTTGCATCATCTCTTCCGAAGAGACATATTGCCTCAATACATGCTTAGATCACCAATGGGACCCAAGTTTCCTTCGCTTGTGCGATGACTCCATTGTCATCACAATCTCTATTCGATTAATAATGATAGGAACAAATTCAAGTTCAGTTATAAACTTTACGATCTAAACTGCTTCTTTTACTACTTCCAAAGTAGCAAGTATAAGGCTTAATATTTGAATCAGTAGTTACATCTATCTACATTACAACAAATAACGCCTACAGCGGCGACAACTTGTGACAACATGAAAAGTTGCCACTACAGGTACCAGATATAGCAGCGACTATATATAGTTATGTCGTCACTATAGGTTCCACATACAGCGGCGATATATAACGTCGTCCCTACAGGTGCTAAAAAGTAAAACTGTCCCGCTTTAATCTATTGTCTCAATTTCGTCTTCATGTTCGACACCTTGTGCAACTTCTCAAATGAAAATCACCCATCAAAAGACACGTGAATATCAATCACTACGGCAAAAAAATGTTGAAGAATATGTGGGTTTACGATGACTTTAACTTCTTGTAGATATAATGATTCCTAGCTAGGCATGTGATGAACGCTCTCCTTAAGAGTTTTTTTGTCCCACAATAATATGCACTAGGGATCTAAATATGTCTCCAAGAACAATTATATGCATGTGATGAACGCTCTCCAAGGAAACGACGCCAGGAGTTTATGCAAGAAAAGTAGAAGAACAAGGAGAGAATAATTCAACAGATCAGATGTTTGATCCAAGAATACAACAATCTATTTACATATTTGGATACAAACCCTCCATCTATATATGGTTACAATGATTCATATGTGACCTTTCATGCTTGAAACATCTGGAAAAAGTCACAAAAACCTGCTAAATTTGAGTAAGTACCACAAATGGACACAACACTTTGCATAGTCTGAAAAGGCCTGTGCAGTCATTGTTTGGGCTACTGCCGAGTTATACCAAAATAAGTTCTATTTTTGCTGTTCTCTATGCTCCCGTTTTCCAAACAATGATGATAAACCTTCTAATGCCTTGGATTCCACTTCATAAAACCATGAATTCATTTGAAAATCTGTGCAACAAAAGTTAATATCCTTCTAATTAACCTTCCTCACCCCAAGTGCACAAGCCAAAGCACGCAAAAGGTAGAAAACAAGATGCACCAAAACCATGCGAAGAACTTCACAAGAGGACTGTAGGTGAAGACTACCCTCTCTCCCCAGCCCTAAGGGCAAATTTAAAAAAAAAGGGGAAAAACCCAAAAAAGATCCAATATTGGCCAAACAGCCCATATGGGCGCCTCTCACAATTGTGTATGGCCCATAGTGGGGCCTACTATGGGCCCCAGGGTGTATTATGCTACGGCCAACTCACTCAGGTGAGTGTGGCCTCACTTGAGGAAAACCTACCTTTAGAGATGGCAAAACAGCCTGAGCCAAAACTTGGCAAGCCAAGCTCGGTTCACCGATTTGAAAATCTGTTTGCACCCGAGCTCAGGCTTGTATTTTTATGAGCCGAAGAGTCTGCTCGTGAGCTTGTTATTTTGACGAGCAGCTCGTGAGTAGCTCTCTAGAAGCCTGTTTGTGCTCAGGTTTGATCGGCTCTCCTTTCACAGCCCGTCTTTGTGCTTGGGCTCGGACTCGCCTTCCCACGAGCACTCGCCGAGCTTTCAGCTCATAAGCCAATTTTCCAACCCTATGTGCCTTAAAAGTATTTCCAATCCATAATTTCTACATATGCTCCATTTGGAGAGAGAGGAAGGCACAATGATTTTAGTAGATCCATATTTCTTCCAATTTTATGCCCGTTAGGCTTCACATTTTCTTATTAAACTAATATTTCACCCATGCGTTGCATGGGAAAAATTATTTGAAAGTAATTAAAATCAAATTGACGTACCAAACTACACAACAATTAGTCAAAGAATCTCAATATTCCTACTCAAAGGACGATTTATCTTTTGAATTCAATCGCAATGAAACACTAAAGTAAGAGTAAAACTATTTAAAGAGATGTAATAGATGTCTTAATAGGCTTATTATGTGTGTGTGTGTGTGTATAGAATATAGATATAGATAAGGTTTAATTAATTACTTAAATGATTATACCGTCAAAATCTCAAGAAAAAAATGGATGACTCAGATAAAAGAAACTGGACGACTTAGATAATTGCAATAGATTTAGAAACACGAAATGAGTGGGAAAATATATATAAAGAGAACGAGTGAGGCTAAATGGTGAAAATTTGTGTAGTAGGTCCCATAAAAAAATATGGATGTGATTTATTTGATCATATTCAAATTTGAAATACACTGATATGTAAATGATAAGGCAAATTTTCAAATTTTTTTAACCAATTAACCAATTTTTTCTTCTTTACTTTTTATCATTTTGCATCGCTTTTCTTATTCATCTCTAGACACCTTTCTACATCTGGACATCTTTCTAGATATCATTTTACATATATTTTACATATATTTTATCATTATTTTTATGTTTCTATATCTTTTCTCAATTTCAGTATTCCCTCTTTTTCCAACACTTCTTTCTATTCTACTTCAATTAATTAAAATAATTTTCTATGCTTCTCTCCTCTACATCATCATGTCTAAAAAATTTGGCCAATTTGGAGATGCTCTAATTATAAAACTCAAGCCACTTCAAGCTGTGTCATCGATACATATAGGACGCTAAATGGCCCATTTCTTAATTCCAAGAAAATCAGCTACAAACTCATGTTGACATTAATTATATATCACATCACATCACCTCTGTTTCACTCATTTTATCATTTATTTTTTTGGTAAAATAGTTTTATTTTGCAGCTTGTAGAATTAGATTAGCTACAAATTACCAACAAAATATTTAAATATAATTCTATTATTATACTAAGTTGAAGTGTGTGGACACGAATTTAGGAACAAACTTATTGC
Organism: Nyctanthes arbor-tristis; assembly: GCA_963692815.1. NCBI lineage: Eukaryota > Viridiplantae > Streptophyta > Magnoliopsida > Lamiales > Oleaceae > Nyctanthes > Nyctanthes arbor-tristis. Next base: position 4,065 of record CAVNYN010277430.1, read on the forward strand.
AGTCACCAGTCTATGTCTCTAAATCGTTGGTAAATTTCCCTCATATGTGGTCTCTGAATAGTTGGTAACTGTTTACTCTAATTTTCGGTCTCTAAATCATTGGTAAATTTCCTAATCCTACATACATAACATTAATACATATCTATATATAATATATTAAATATCACATAGAGAAAATATATTCACACCACCAATTTTTTTATATATTAAAAACAAAGAATATTAAAGATAAATAAAATATGGTATGTATATATATTATTAAATGAGAAGTGATTCGGTACAGTTTGACCGCAATCTTCCCGCTCAAAATGCTTCAAGTAGGGGGCTTTTTTCTTATTTTGATCTTTTTTTTAACCAGTGCAGCCGCTTTGATATTTATCTCTTTTACTTTTTGGTTTAGTTTTTGGTTCCTTATCTGAATATTCTCTTGGCCCTTCTCTCTCTCATCGAAAAGTCCTCATATGCCATACCATTAGTAAAATTGATAATGAAGAGTCCTCTTTTGGTTTTGTTCTTTCAATTCGTCTTTACTTTTTTGGTACAAATATTAATAGTTATCAATTTCATTATATGTTATTAAACTGTGACTTCTTCATATTTATTGTTTGCAGTGAATTAATCTTCTTTTATTATGATAGATACGATTTTATAGTTTTCATCGTCTGTAACGATCTAATATATTTGTTAAAAAATTATAAAAATATATGTTACTACACAATAGCATCGAGCTAACAATTATTTCATACTATGTATTCCTCTTTCATTGTACATCATAGGGTAAATAAATTTATTAGTTTTATTGATGTCATTTAATTGTAAAAATAATCTAACACTATAAGACACTATATGATGTCATATGACTATGCGGCTATATCGGGTCATGTCTCATGGTTGTGATTTCCCATGCGGCGTGTTCCGATGCACGCCATATGGTTATATGGCACAATATAATATCATACCAAATGATGCTAGATCGGGTTAACTGCTTTCAATTTACTGTACATTATAATTATTGTAAGATGACGTCAACGAAAACGAAAATTTATTTTTCTCAATTATTTATCATAATTCATTAGAAATTAATATTGATATTTATGTAGATAATTTGATAAGATATCTTCCCGTATAACGCAGAGTGAAAATCCAGTGGTTAGTAAAAATTATGGAGTCAATATAATCACATATCACATTACATAATGTGAAAATAATTTTGTGGATACTTTTATCATTATCTTATTTTTGGTTTTGATCAATAATGACTTCACTTTCGATTTTAAATATTCTTTATTGTCTATGCGTGATATTCCTTCAATGCATTTACATCTGTTACCATTTATGGACGCTTTTATCCCCACCTTGTATTTTTTCTCTTTTCAGTAAATATGCATGGTGGGTGCAAAGGCTACCAATATTGTAGGAAGAAAGATGAGAAGCCTTGATATGGTCAAAGATGAGAGCCCTAGAGAGAGAATTATTTTAGATCACACAAAGAATTCTGTTCATGCGTACTGTGGAAAAATCTGGAGAAAGTCACTTATACAGCTGTACAAATTGAAAGTAACTAAAAACAGAAAATCAGTAAACTGCCTAACTAACTAAAATGAACCAAATTACAAAGAATCAGAAATATAAGAACTTGAATGCAAAATAACAAAATACACTATTTTAACACACTCTCTCAAGATGGGATATATACGTTTATGACTCCCATCTTGCCGACCAACTCATGAAATTGTGCAGGATGTGGAGCATTGGTGAGTGCATCTGCTATCTGATTTTTGCTTTAGATAAACATGGCTTTCAAAACACCTGCATGCACCTTCTCCTTTACTGTATGACAATCAACCTCCATATGTTTTGTTTCTCATGAAAAACTGGGTTTGAGGCAACGTGAATAACAGATCGATTATCACAGAATAACCGGGCTGGTTTTTTGTGTTCAATTCCAAACTCCTTCCATACAGACAGTAGCCACACTATCTTACAACCATTGATCTATATTCAGCTTCTGCTGATGATCTAGACACAGTGTTTTGCTTCTTTGGCTTCCAAGATATCAGTGCATTCCCAAGAAACACATAGTAACCACCGCTAACTGATCTTCTAGTGTCCAAACAACTACTCCAATCAGAATATATGAAAGCTTTAACTGACTTGTTGAAACAGGAAAGAATGCTTCAGCATAACCTTTTAGAGAAATATCAATTTCGGCCGGAAAGAACAAGCCTAAAGCTGATGTCCTTTTGATATACTTTAACACCCTTTATACTGCTTTCAAATAAGGCTCTCTTGGATTAGATAAAAACTGACTCAATCTATTTACAGCAAATGCCAAATCAGGTCTAGTTATTGTCAAGTATAACAATTTACCAATCATCCTTCTATGCAAGGCTGCATTTTTTATTTCTTTCCTTTCATCTTCACTAAGTTTTATATTTGCTTCCATGGATGTGCTGGATGGTTTACATCCCAAGAAACCAGTTTCATATAATAAATTTAGGGCATAAGATCTCTGAGATACTGTAATTCCTTTGGATGATCTAGCCACTTCCAAGCCAAGAAAAAAAATCTCAATGCACCCAAGTCTTTCAATTTGAATTTAGAATTCAAATACATCTTGAATCTTTTAATTTCTTCTTCATCGTTGTAGGCTAACACAACATCATCTACATATATTAGTAATGCCATGAAAATATTAACTGTTCTTCTAATGAACAATGAGTGATCAATAGCAGACTGTTTAAATTCGTCAACTAGCAATGCTCTCCTAAATTTTGCATTAGCCTAGAGGCTTGTTTGAGTCCATACAAGGACTTTTGTAGCTTGCCCACATTTGAACTGCCCATGCTTCCCCTTAAGACTATTGCTAAAGGGTATAGCCATATAGACCTCTTCAAGTAGATCCCCATGCAAAAATGCATTATTGATGTCCAGTTGGTGAAGATACTATCCAAACTGTGCTGTCAAAGAAAAAAGAAGTCTAACGGTCACCATTTTGGCAACTGGGCAAAAGTATCATGATAGTCAACCCGTTCTTGCTATGTATAGCCTTTGGCCACTAGCCAGGCTTTATATCCCTCCATACTGCCATCAGGATTGTATTTAATTCTGTATACCTATTTACATCCAATGGATTTGTGGCCATTAGGGAAATCAACTATAAGCCAAGTATGATTGTCTTCCAATGCCTGAATTTCGGCATGCATAGCTTGCTCCCGTTCAGGTTTCCCGACTGCTTGGCGATAAAATTGAGGTTCAACGTGAGAGGACATGTTTACTATAGCTTCTTTAGAGGCTAAACTCAATTTACCATATCCCACAAAAGCAGAAATAGGATATGCGGTGCTAAAAACTGATCCACAGTGAAAACTCTGGAGATAGCTATGTTGTTTATGTGACCTTTGTGATCTGTTATGTAACTGAGCACTATCAGGAACTGTGGGAGATTCAAAAACAGCATAAGGCAAGGACTGAGATGTGATAGAATCATCTAATACTGGGAGAGGCAACAATTATTGGGAAAAAGCTGTTGGATCTCAGAAGCAACTTGCTTGTCAGAAAAAGGGAAAATATGTTCATAAAACAGAACATCCCTTGACATAAAAATAATCCTAGATTGTATGTCATGCAGTTTATAAGCCTTCATCTCTGGAGGATAGCCAAGAAGAATACATGCTTTAGATCTGGGACTAAACTTATGTCTTGTGCTAAGAAGGGTGGAAGCATAACATAAACACCCAAACACCTTTAGATGACTGTAATTAGGTGCCTTAGAAGTTAAAACCTCAAAAGGAGTCTTGAATTTTAGCAATGGAGAAGGAATTGTGTTGATTAAATGAGCTGCTGTCAAGATAGCATCTACCCAATATATCAGAGGGATTTTAGATTGAAATAGGAGGGCTCTAGCTACATTCAACAAGTGCTGGTGCTTCCTTTCAACTATCGAATTCTGTTGAGGTCGTTCAACACATGAAAAATGATGCACAACTCCTTAAGCACTAAAACATTCTGCAAAACTCAACTCTTTAGCATTATCACTTCTCACTGCCTTAATATGCTCTCCAAACTGAGTTTTAACAAGAGAGAAAAATTGAGACACAATTTTCCAAACATCAGATTTTTGGATAAGCAAATATTCCCAAACATGCCTACTACAATCATCGACAATTATCAAGAAATATCTGTAACCATCATGAGTTTCATGCTGAAATGGACCAAAATATCAATATGAATAAGCTTGAATATTTCATCAGAAAGATGGGTATTACATGTAAAGGCCAACCTTCTTTATTAGGAAAAACGACAAGTTGACAATGAAAAGACTTATCTAGTCTGGGACGAAACATTAGACTTTTATTACAATGTGGCTTTATTACAAAAGAAGGGTGTCCAAGCCTGAGATGCCACAATGTACTCTCAGTCTTCTTTAGTTGCTACTGCTGTAGCAATACCTGGCAACTTGGGAACATGAAGATTTTGAAATACGAGATAGTATAGGTTGCCAATTCTGTAACCCTTCCCAATCTGCTGGGAATGACCCTGAATAACATAGCACTCAGAGTTGAAAACCAAAAAGCAACATAGGTCTGCAGTGAGAGAACTACCTGACACTAGGTTACATTTAAAGGCAGGCACATAAAGTACTCTATGTAGATTGATCTTTGGATTAATCTTTACTGTACCTACTTTGACAATATCCATATGTTTTCCCTTTGGCAAGACAACAAAAGAGGCATCAATAGAATTATCAAATGCCGCAAATAAATTGAGATCATGAAAAATATGGTGTGTTGCGCCAGTATCTATAATCCAAGCATTTGCAGGAATAAGATGGGTTATACCAGTGAAATTGGAGGCTGATAGCTGATCCATATTATTTGGATACATGGACTGTATTTGTATTGTATCAATTGCCAACACTGATCAACATTGCAGTAAATTGATTAGCAGAAGCAGGTTTGTTGTTATTTCATTTTCCAATGCTAGAATTGCCTCTGTTTCTAGGCCTCCAACCAGGTTGATAACCATTCAGCTCATAACATTGCTCCATTAGATGCCCAACCTTATGGCAGTAAGTGCATACTTTGTCTTTGCCCTTTCCTTCTTTAGAATTAGAATTAACAATTATCAGCTAAATTAGGTGAAATGAGTGAACCATTTAAGTCTCTCTGTCTTTCTTCTTGAATAACAAGAGAGAAGACCTAGTTGATGTTTGATGATGGTTCCATCATGAGTATTTGTACTCTAACCCAATGGCAGAGCCAGAATTTTTGGAGGGCTATGCCGGAATAGGGAGATGTATAATATACCCGGCTTAATTACCTAATATATATAATTTTTTTTTTTTACAGGATAAAATTTTTTGTCTTTTTTCCAAATTCGGGGTACGCCGGGAACCAGGAGAGCTTCCCTCTGGTTCCACCAGTACTAACCTAACTTTAAGACTCATTTAAAGCCATGAGGAATTGGAACACATAGTCTTGCTAGTTTGATTCTTCCCACTCCTTCATACCACGACAATTACAGATAGGTATTTGATAAGTGTTTTATTAGATTGTTTAAATTCTCCATACTAGTAGTTTATTATGTGTTTTGTTATGTTCAAATATTTTTTATGTTTGGTTTTTTTATTTGTGATAGGATTAGGGGAAAATCTCAAAAGAACCGAGAAGGGGTGTGTTTTGCAATAATTTTGGAGTTTGGGGACTAAGACATCGAGTATCAAAGCCAGAAGGGTAGAAACAAAAGAGGAAAAAAGAGATGAACTGTGCGGTAGCAAAGCTTGATCATGCGGCTGCACGCATTGCAGAAATTCACGCAAGAACTAGCAGAAACGCAAGGGCGAGTGCACTTTTTGGAATGTGTGCTCGCATTGACCTCAGGTGCATCCTAGCAGAATGGCCTGTACGGTCGCACAGATGGTCGTGTGGCTGTATGGCACTATTCAGGTGAGTTTTTTTTTTCCTTATTTCCTAGTTTTTCTAGTACTCTTTTTATGGTACAACTCGTACACGAATTTTACTAGGGTTTTTAGACCCTATATAAAGGTCATATCTTACACATCTTGACACACAGCTTCATAGAATTATTTTCTTTACATTAAAAACAAGGATCAGAGGAAGGCTAATTTCTTCCTTCCTCTGGTTCAAGGTGATGTTGTTGCTACTTCTTGTTTTTAATTAATTAATTTCAGTAACGTTGTTTCTTGCTCTTTTGTGAAATTGATTATGTTATTCTATTTTTCTATAATTACGAATATTGATTGTTTGACCTAGTTTAGGCCCATTATGCCTGATGATTAATGTTCTATTGCTAAATTTGGGAATTCAATCCTTAATTGTTATTTCTCCGAACTATCAAGTAGCAGTCTAAGTTAAATAGATCGATCATATGAATTTATTGCTTAGATTAACTTATTTTCCTAATTCTTCATGCAATCATTGTTCTAAATCTGAAGATCTTATTCTAGGTTATCCAAACAATTAGGTCTGATTGAAAAAATTTGTTTGATTAGATATACTGAAGGGAAAATCTGGATTGCAGAACTTTTTGTTACCTAGAGTTGATGGTTTTACAAGAAAGTAGGAATGATATTGCTATTGATAATCTTTTATGTGAAGTGAAGTGCACAACTGAACCAAGAATTGGAGTTAGCATTCGTGTTCTTATTTTCTTACTCGTGCTTGTATTTTAATTGTTTTTATTCTTTTTTTATTAATTTTTAGTTTAATCTTATGAAAACCCCTCCTTTTCACTAGTTGACACAAAACACTTATAGTTATCCAATGTTCTCTGTGGGTTTGACCCCTTACTCTCTGCTTCTACAAGTTATTTTAATTTTAGTGGAGTAAGGTATTTATTACTTTGCACATTCGACACGCGACCACTTTTTTGGCGTTGTTACGGGAGAATGGTGTGATTAATTTGAGTATTCTTGTGTTAACTGGTTGTACTTTTATAATTATTTTTGGTATTTTCTTTATTTTTTAAATAACCAATACCCAATCTTCTAATCAAAATCTATTGTTTTTTGACCCAGAGATCGAACAGACTTTGCGCAGGTTGAACGGACTATAAAGGGTTCAAGGACAACAACATGCTGTTAAAAAAGACCTGTACCAATTAACCATTCAAAGGCTAGGTCAACCCAACAACGTAAAACAAAGGAGCTGCTTGGGAGGCACCCAAGAAGAGAGTATTTCTATTCTTGAGTATTCGTTTTCATTGATTTGTTTAAATTTTTAATTGACCATTTATCTTTTATGTTTATTTTTGAATAGTGGTAATAGATCTTTAATGAGGAATGAGAGTATTTCACATTCTCTGAAAGTTTCCTTAAAAAAAAAAAAAAAAAAAATTTCACCGCAAGAGCTAGGCACTGAGCCCAGTGCGGGCACGTTTTGCGTTTTTCTTTATTCCTTTTCTTCTTTTTGTTTTGTTTGATTCTACATTGGAGACAATGTAGAGTTTTAAGTGTGGTGGGAAGGAATTACATGTTTTGTGAGTTGTTACTTGTTTAGCGTGTTTTTAATTATGTGTTTTGTGTGTTTTTATTGTTTTCATGGTTTAGTTTCATGTTTGTCTTTATTTTTTAAAGAAAAATCCTGGTTGGACATAAAGCGACACTTGTTAATTTTTGAAATTAAAAGACTGGTGGCTTAGCTAGAATTAGGATCTTAAGCGGTGCCAGAGTTTTTTTTTTAAAAAAAAAGTAAAAGAAAAAAAAAGAGGAGTGGAAAGAGAAAAAATATTTGTTTTGTGCTTTTAGCCTAGAGAGATTCATAACACGATTGAATAAGTGATCTAACACATTTTATCTATTTGTTTTGCCTGGAATTGGTTGTGACTGGATTATGTTGACAAATTTTAACCTGTGAGATCTTTGAGCCTTAGACTGACACATCTTTTTCAGCCTCACTATATTTGTTCTTGTGTGATATTCTTCTATGGGTTTGTTTCTTTAGAACTTGCTTTATTTCTCTTTGAGGCTGCATTGCGACATGTATGATATGAATATGATTAAAACACTCTTTCTTGATTAACCACTTTAGCCAAAAAAGCCTACCTTATCAATTAATTATCCTTTTCATATCCCTTATGAGCTTTATGACCTATTTCTTTCTTTACACCCTTTAATACTAATCTCAAGTCAAAATAATATCTTTACCCTACCAATGGACTAGTGGACTTATGATTGTTTTTGTTGCTTGGAGGTGGATAAGAAGTAAGTGTGGGGGAGGAATAATCATTGATGAGGTCTTGATGAAATTTGATTATGTATAAGCTGGTGTGGTTTGATTATGTGGCAAAAAAAAAAAAAAAGAGAAGAGAAAAGAAGAAAGAGTTGGTGAATTGAGAGAAGAAAAGGAATGAAAGAAAAAAATAAAGAAGAAAAAGCCACGATGAAAAAACTAATAGAGAAAGTGAAATTTGGAGCAAAGAGATATTCACTTTGTACAAAGACAAGAAAAAAATAGAAAAAGAGAGGGTGACAAGTGAAAAGAAAAACAGAGAAAAAAAAACTCTCATGAAAAAAAGTGGAATATGAAATCAAGGGTTGTTTCTTTTTGAAATTAAGACTTAAGTTACTTTTGAAGGATGGGATATGGTATTATTGTAGAGGTGATGCAAGAAGCTTTGAAAAGATGAACGGAGTAGTGGTTTCACTTGAAATATGTGAGTAAATGTTATAAATTTGGTGCTCCACTAGTTCTAATGGTTCATTAGTCTCACTTTCCAAATTTTTCCCATCTTAATCCTTAGCCTCGTTACATACCTTAAAAGACCTTTTGATTTGTGTTTTGTAGGTGTACCTAAATGGTGGAGAATGAGAAATCTTACAAGCATATTGTAGAACTCTCCTATTGGATAGAATCTTAAGCGTAAACACTTAACCCCTAAACACCTGAGCGAAGAGTGGACTTATCCGTGAGGGTCGGCCTATCCGGTTTGTGCTATTCCAAGTATAAGTGGTTTTTCATGATTCTAAATGTTGCTTGAATACCCTTATTTAAGGCATTTTATGAGTTTTGAAGGGTTGATCATTTTTTGTGGCAAAAGTACAGAGGAAAAAGTTCTCAATACTCTAGCATTGCCTTGGATACTTTTTATTAGGCAAGCTATCTTAATTTTCCAAAAGTTAAATGGTAAGTCTCTTGCCTTGTGTGTAACTGGGAGAGTCTAATATTTGTCTTTGTGTTTTGTTTTTGTGTGTTGTTCGAGAACGAACAACGGTTTAAGTGCAGGGGAATTTGATAGCTGTTTTATTAGATTGTTTAAATTTTCTATACTAGTAGTTTATTGTAGGTTTTGAGATATTAAAATATTTTTTCAGGTTTAGTTTGTTTATTTGTTATAGGATTAGGGGAAAAACTCAAAAGAATCGAGAACAGGCGTGTATTGCAACAATTTTGGAGCTCAGGTACTATGACATCGACTATCAAAACTAGAAGGATCTATCAAAACTAGAAGGACCAAAGTAAAAGAGAAAAAAGAGATGAAACTGTTTGGCAGCATAGCTTGATCATGCGGCCGCACGCATTGCAGAAATTCACGCAGGAACTAGCAGTAACGCAGGGACGGGTGTACTCTTTAGCTTGTGTGCCCGCATTGACCTCTGGCAAAGGCCAGTAGAATGGCCTCTTACGGCCGCATGCGAGTTTTTTTCTTTATTTCCTAGTTTTTCTAGAAC
>CAVNYN010277433.1:0-22948 GCA_963692815.1 Nyctanthes arbor-tristis
TCCCCATTTACATTGTTTGGTTGAAGGGGGGAAAAACTCAAAAATAGTTATTTCCCCTTACATTATTTACATGCATATGAACAAAGAAGGAAAATCATATTTAAATTTTTCCCCACATAGTTATGCTTTTATATCAGATGACTAGGTTGGAGAAAAACCGAACATTGAAAATACTCTGGAGCATTTATTTTTCTTTTTTTTTTGGGGGGTGGAAAAAAGGGGAAAACAGTAAAAGTTTGACCTCTCTTTTACCTTTTTCACCTTCCTCAAATTTGATATTTCCCCCATATTAAACATGTTCTTATACTCCGTAGTAATACAAGAGTAACTTGGCAAATTTTTATTTGAAAAGTAAATGGAAAATTCTATTTGGGGGAAAAGTTTTAGTACTCCAAGATTTCCCCCATATTAAATATGTTCTTATACTCCGGAGTTATACAAGAGTAACTTGGCAAGTTTTTATTTGAAAAGTACATGGAAATTTGTTCTTATACTCCGCCGTCATACAAGAGTAACTTGGCAAATTTTTATTTGAAAAGTACATGGAAATTTTTGTTTGAGGGAAAAGTTTCAGTACTCCAAGAGTATCGAACGCTTTAATACTCGACCTGACAAATGAAAATAAAACAAGTGTCTATACGGGTCCCAATTAAACAATAACTGTGCTGCATATATCCACTTGTCAGTTCTTCATTTACTTAAAACACTGAGTTTGGTAGTTTTAGAGTATTAAAAATTTTCTCATGTGATACTCCAAAGAAATTAAGAACTGATAAGTGGATATGGATGACAATATATTATTTAATTGGGGGTTCATGTATATACTTGTTTTTAGTTGTCGAGTTGAGTTGTTCGCTACTCTTGGAGTACTCAAAATTTTTCCCAAATTTGCATCTTAATTCAAAGTTAATTTCCAGTGCTCCACAAATTTCAAAATTCGATGCTCCAAGTTAATAGGCAACTTACAATTAGTAAAGATAAGATTCATTTCATTGATTAATTATAAACGACATATCTAATTGTCGAGTAGAGATAACAATGGGGTCCCGACCTTGATCGGGAATCGGCCTGGAATCTCAAGTTGGGGAAAACAAAAACATAAAATAAAAAGTAATTTTATTTGTGAAAAAACACAAATCTAACGCAAGTGGCACCAAATAACACAAGTTGAACTTAAACAAAGTGAAGATGAGCTTTCCCAATGGCAGTGCAGCTTAACTTATTTTATACTACAACACAGTACTAAATTTATAAATTTTTACAAGGATTCCAATACGGGATCGAGTGATGTATTTTGTAGTTCATGGTGGAGTTGTAATACCTACAAGAAATAAATTTATCGTGTAAATTATCTATAATATTTAAAGTCAAAGTTAAATTAGCTCATGTAAACTTACTTCCGCACTTGTAGTTGCGAGGAACATGCCTTCCACACCCTTCAACCAGATTTTCAAAACGTTGTAAACCAATGCCCTTAATTATGACCGTTGCGACTTTAGGACTAATATAGGGGCAAACACATTCAATATCAGCATCTCTTATCTGTTGGCAACAAGAAGCTGATGGATTAATTCCATAAATGACTGGCCTACATTCATTAAGCAGATTATTTTCTTCATCTTTACACTGACTCGGGGTCATACTAAGTGCCATCGGAACCACCCAACCACCACCCAATAAAGCTATCAAAATTAACATCCAAACCCATTTTTTCAACATCTTTCAAGCCCTAGTTGATCATGTATGAATATATATATATATATATATTGTTCTAGTGTAAGATGCAATAATTATGAGACTCTTATATAGGGGAGATTATGGCATTTCAAGTGCCATTCTCACCTAAACTTATTAACTTCCAAAGGGCCTTTGTTGTCTTATTTTTTCAGCATTTTTTGAAAGAATATGTTATTGCTATTTTTTTAGTTGATTTGATTTGATTTTAGAGAAACAATACTTTGAAGAAAAAAATTGTTTATCTGATTTGGCCAAAACATTTTAATATTTAAGAAAATTTTAACTGATTAGTTGACTAGACTCAAAGACTCCTAGAATGTGAAACCAAGGAAATAACAAGGAAAGAGAACAGAAATTGACATTTTATTAAAGAAAAGTGTTCAATTTGATGAATTCAAATAGGATTGTCTATGTATTTCTTCCTAATCGCACCATATTGTAATAGCATATATGCATTTTTTTAACTTATCATCAATGGGTAAAAGTTTGGCCCCTTTGGACTTTTTTTTCACCTGAACTATCTCAAAAAATTGAATTTTTACATCTTTACATTATTTGGCATTATTGGGGAACATCTAATTTGAGATTTTCCCCCATATTAAACATGTTCTTATACTTCATAGTCATATAAGAGTAACTTGACTAATTTTTATTTGAAAAATACATGGAAATTTCTACTTGAGGGAAAAGTTTCAATACTCCGAAAGTACCGAATGCTTTAATACTCCATCTGACAAGTACCGAATGCTTTAAAATTCCACCTGGCAAATGAAAACAAGACAAGTGTGTACATGAGTCCCAATTAAATAATAATTGTGCCCCCATATATCTACTTGTCATTTTTTCATTTACTTGGAATATCAAGTTTGGTACTTTTTAGAGTATTAGAAATTTTCTCATGTAATACTCCAAATAAATGAAAAACTAAGAAGGGGATATAGATGGCAAAATATATTGTTTAATTGGGAGTCCAACTTGTTTTTATTTGTCAAGTGGAGGTGTTCGATACTCTTGGAGTAGTAAGAAATTTCCCCATATTTGCATCTTAATTCAAAGTGAATTTCTAGAGCTCCACAAAATTCAAAATTTGATGCTCCAATTAATAGGCAACTTACAATTAGTAAATAAAGACTCATTTAATTGATTAATTAAATCTATATAATATCTAATTGTCGAGTAGAGATAACAATAGGGTGAGAAATACCCGACAATCGGCCTGGAAGGGATGTGGATTTCCCTAATTAATGGGGGATAATAATAAGTTGAGGATGGGGACGAAAAATCATCCTCGAAGCGGTTAATGGGATCATTGTCCCAACCTGATCCCCTTAAATTAATGTTAACAAATCTTAAGTCTCGGAATTATGTGAAATTTTATCTTATCTTTTATATATATATATATATATACACACGCTTATATATATACACACATATATATATATATTAAAGTAGAATAGTTGTCATATGCAAGTTTCTCCGCTAAAATAATTATCCTGTTGTAAATAATTATTTTGTTTAGTGAATGACGCTTGTTCGCATGAAACTCTAGACTTGTACTTATCAATAGGTTGTTCTGATTCTCATAATATATATACAATTCAAGATTTTTCTTTCTAACTTTTCTCTCTATTTTTTTCTTCCTTCTTCTAGTTTATAACACGCTATCAGCATGAAAAGTTTAAAATATTTTTTAACCATGATTTTCGAAATTTTGTTTGCAAAATTGTCTAAATCAATCAACATTTTTTTTTTTGGCGACTAATGGTTACGATCTCATGAGTATTTCATGATGGACGACACGATCGAAATTTGTTTGCTATTGGATAAGTGCAGCGGCGATGGTAAGATATACACTGCGGGGGCTCCCTCATTGAAATCAGATCATTATATTATGGTAAGGGAAATATGCTTTATTCTTTTAAATTATTACCATATTGCCATGAGATCCGTTCACGATTTGTACAGATTCCAAAAAAATAATCTTGAAGATAATTTTATGTTATTGAATTTGTTTTTCTGTTCACACCACACGGATTCTTCATAAAAAGCACTATTATTATTTTATTTAGGAAGGTTCTTAAATCATGAATACACTTCCATTCCGTGACTTTCCGCGACTTCTTTTGAATACGGATTATATTGCCGCATAAAGTTTTTTTTTCGTGTGTTATTTTAATTCACATCTCTACAATTTTACGTGTTGATCGCATTGGATTCGAAGTTTATATACATGTTGCTTGATTTATGAGATTGTGCTATTGTCTTGATTATTATATTTCATACCGATTAATCATTTATCGTGGTTTCATGGGAAACATGATCCTTCAAAATCTATCAATAATCTTGAAGATTATTGCGATATAGATATTATCTTTTGTGATCGATAAAAAATCACAATTTATGCTCTATATTTTTGAACAATATGATTGACTCTTGAAGATTCTTGAAATATATTATTCTTGTGGTTCCTGAAGAATCACTAATTGCATCTCATATTCCAGAAGAATATGATTAGTTTTAAAAAAATCATATAAGATTTATCGTAATTCCTAAAGAAATACGATTATTTAATTCTTAATAGTCATGAAAATTATTAAAATTAATACGTTGTGATTCTTGAAGAACACAACATGATCTCATCATATTCTAACTTAATATAGTGTGCTTTTTGAATAGCATGATATATGAGATTTAGATCTGTGTTTTTTTAAAGAAAAATACAATAAATAAATATTCTTTAATAATATTTTATATTGCTCATCATGAATTATCTCTTTTATTATTCGTTATATATATTATTTATTTCTTATCTTGTTATTTATTTTTAGTTTATTATTACTTTAGTTAGATTAAATAAGTTGTTGCTTCTGAAGTAGCACAATTAATTGAAATATTCTGAACAATATTACATGCTCTTAAAGAGTAATCTATATTGGATTTAAGGATCTAATTTATTTAGTAATTTAATATTCTTGAAGAATATTGATCTATTGCTCCTGAAGTAGCAATAACTCGTATTGATTCTAAAAGTATAATTTACTATGCTCCTAAAATAACATATGTCTTATAACTATATATACTGGTAATATCTGAAACAATACTCCATGAAGGAGAGTATAAATATTCATATCTTGTTGATATTGAATTAATGACGTTACATATCATAATGTTACACAAATAGTCAATATCACCAAATCTTAGTTAATTGCACGTAATATATGAGCAAAAATTGTTTGTCATGGGCCATTGATGTTTTAATTCATCTGATCTCAAGTGGTTTGAATAAGACAATAAAAGAAAAAAACACATTTATGGATTGTGCAATAGCACTTAGTTTCCTTTGTTATTATGTCTAACTCAAAGTTAAATATTTTACCGTTAAAGATCTATATGATACATGAAACATCATGAGTTACTCCTCACTGGTTTTATTGTATTATCTGAAACAAATGCAGCATCTCATTGCGAATCGTGGGTGAAGACGTGGAAAACTCATAAATAAAGCCCTCCCAGTAAAATGTATAGAGCATCCAATAATGATAGCTCATCTAAAAAGGAGTATAAAGAATATTCTTTTGATGTACAGAATATTCTTTGGATGTGGCGTAAAAGGTTATTGAGCGCTTATATGTCGTACAATAAAATATTTCGTGGATCTCTACTACAAATATATCAAAGGAAAATGGCCAGTGCAAACTAACTTCCTTAGTTATAATGGTCCAGTTATTATGACTCACTTTGAGGTTTTTGACTATTTTACTTACCCCAATGCGAGTATTAGTACCCTAATTGCCAATGTAATTATACATATCATTCTTCCAGATAAGGTACTTTATAGAATTAATATTAATTGAAAATAATATTAAGACAATATCAAGTACATCGAATATCATCATACGCTCCAGAAGAGCTTCTATTATTTTGATAAATAATACTAAATTGTATATTGATGATGTATTTTACTTTAGTAAATTCAAGAGAGATTTACTGATATCAAATAAATATTATATTGAGATTATGCAAAAAGATTTTTGCATAAATCCTTTGTATCTGACCATAATCAGATGAAGGAAAATTCTCAGTACTATCATCTGGAATGTATTATAAATTCATAAAAACAATTGAGACAAACTATGTCACAAGCTTGAAGTTCATTGACCGAAAGAACTTTATACATTGGCATCATAGGTTTGGGTATATATGAGCAATTATGATGAGTGTGATAATTTACATGGGAACAATGTAAAAAATCAAAAGATTCTTTTATCAAATGGTTTCTCATGTGCTGCTTGTGAGTAAGGCAAGTTAGTCATCAAACCTTCCACTATAAAGGTTAATGTTGAGTCTCCAATTTTCTTGAAGAGACTTCATGGAGATGTATGTGGGCCGATATACCCACTATGTAGATCATTTTATTTCGTTATAGTATTGATTGATACGTCTACTAGATGGTCCTATTTTTACTTGCTTTCTATTAGAAACGTAGCGTTTACTAGACTACTTGTTCATAGAAAAAAATTAAAAAGCTCAATTCCTGAAATCAAGAAAGTTTGTCTTGATGATGCTGGTGAGTTTTGATCTCAAGTATTCAATCATTATTGCATGGCAATCGGAATTGAGGTTGAACATTTAATTGATCGTGTACACACTTAAACTAGTTTAGCAGAACTGTTTATTAAATATCTTCAATTAATTGTTAGACCATTATCTATGAAAACAAAACTCCTTTGTTTGGGATCATGCTACATGACATGTTCTAGTGATGTTTCATATAAAGTCAATTATCTATCATCAGTATTCTCCTTTATGACATGTCTTTGGTTGAGAATCTAATGTCTCTTGCTTAAAAAGTTTTGGTTGTACTGTCCTAATACATTATTTATTATCTTGGAACAAAAGTTTAGTATTATGAAAATTTTATTATTGGTATGACCTGTTAGACCATCCCAATTTGTTAATGATAAGGATTATCGAGAATCAATTATTATATTTGAAAGAATTCTCATGTGCTACAAGTTTTCAGACAATCTGATTATTATTAATCATTAGCTATTTGGTACTGAATTTCAAATATATCTAGAAAATTTTCAAGGTGAATCATGTGGGCCCACTCACCCTACATGTAGACCTTCTAAATATCTTATGAATTTGGATCCACTAGAAGTCACATGTCAAACTCGTAAATAGAAGTCTGTGAAAATATTTGCTCAATTGATTGATTATGAGTAAAAATTTTAGATAACGAAAAAAAGGACATATGTATATTACTAGTGAATTTTATTCCAAAAGTTATTAATTATTCATATACGATTGGGATATTAATTGCCTACGGTTAGCAAAACAATATTATACACTTCAATTTATTTGCTACACCAATTTGAGAACAAAAGTGATATTGATATTTCCCTTACAGCATTATTCTTATATAATATGCTAATTGAATATATGATATCCCCATATTTAGCTTATAATCATAAGCCTCCATCTAAAGTTGATAAGGAAGACATGTATAGTCGCTCCGTCACGCGTACTATGATGGATATTATTGTAATGCTGAGAATATATAATGGATTTGAAAATTCTTATTTTTTTGCTTCATCCATAAAGGATGAACATGTTTTTCTAACTATTTCTTAACTTAAATAGTCTTCTTAGCATTAGATAGAGGAATTGATAGCTGGTAACAAATATATGAAATGCTCAGTTGTAATCCTCGCATGTATATTGCAAACCTGAAGTTTGCAAGATAATATGCAGTTCGACTGTATCATTACCAACAGACATACCAAGTTAATGCTCCAACTTGGATTGATATAAAATCCTATAAGAAGATTTGAGATATTAATGGTATGCCTGAAGTATGACGTGGTCGATTCTAAAATAAATATCCATGAAAAAGAATATGGAGCAGATACTTGTAATAGTCCTTTTGAAGCATGTATAACTCCAAAAGAGTATATAGACATAACTAATTAAAAAGTGTCTAAAGAGGCTTAGGTACCTGAAGTTATTAGAATAAAAAGATCTCGATAAGTTATGTCTATAGTGAGATTAGATGGAATCGACAAGAAATAATAGTCGACTACTACACATTCTCGTGATCTCAGGTGACTGGAGTCAGACGTGTGCTCTTCCGATCTCATCAAAATTGTTGACATTGAATATTGGTCAAGATAAAAAGACAATTCTACAGATTGTTACAATGTCAATAACATGACTATAGATAGT
This sequence comes from Nyctanthes arbor-tristis, assembly GCA_963692815.1. NCBI lineage: Eukaryota > Viridiplantae > Streptophyta > Magnoliopsida > Lamiales > Oleaceae > Nyctanthes > Nyctanthes arbor-tristis. Next base: position 7,966 of record CAVNYN010277433.1, read on the forward strand.
TATGCTAAAAGAGTAGTAAATATGTTGTGGATGTTATTAAAACCTGAAGTTTCATTTGATTGGTAATATATGAAAATATATCATTAGATTTGATATGCTTAAATGAAGCATATAAAGAACTTAAAGTTCTTGTATATATTGTTTGTGAATATGAGGGAGATACGTGTTGTACTCTTTTTCCCTTGACTAAAGTTTTGTCATAATGGGTTTTTCTTGTAAGGTTTTTAACGAGGCAACATTGATGATGTATCCAAAGAATAATGTACTCTTTTTCCTACGCTTGGATTTTTCCCACAGGATTTTTTTCTTGTAAGGTTTTAATGAGGCATATTCTTTACGTAGTAAATATCTATGACATATATGATAATGACCCTCAATATAAAACTTTTGAAGAGTTGACACTACCTAAAATATAATATATTTCAAAGTATTTAAAATAGTGGAGAGATATGGAAAGCTAAACACGAGAACTATTATTGGTTGGAATCATGGGAAGCAGCTGTACTCTTTTTCCTTCTATCAGTTTTTGTCTTATTGGGTTTTTCTGACAAGGTTTTAATGAGGCAGCACTTAGACACTTTAAAATTGATCAGTATTAATTGAATTATTTTCCATGGTTTGGTAGATTTTTCGTACTGGGTTTTTCCCAAGCAAGGTTTTTGATGATACAATTATTGTATAGAATAGTCATTCAAGGGAGAGTATTGTAAATAATTATTGTATTTAGTAAATGACTCTTGTACGCCTGAAACCCTAAACTTGAACCTATAAATAGGTTGCTTTTGTTCTCATAATATATATAATTCAAGAGTTTTCTTTCTAACTTTTCTCTCTATTTTTCTATTCCTTCTTTTAGTTTATAACATATCCTACTTTTATATGCATTATTATTTTATTTTATTTTATTAATTAATAATTAATAATAACAGTAATCTATTAGTTTTATCCATTGATATTTCTTATATTTATTCTATTAGTTTTTAAGATATATTCAAAGATTTAATATTTCTTTAAAATTCTAACGGTTGATAGACAATTTTCAAGTTTTGGTTATTAGGACTTTCTCCTCATTTCAATTAAGTGTCTATTCGTGATGTTGATGGTATAATAATAAAATTAAATTAAATAAGTATCAAAATTTTGACTTAAATTAATATGATAAATCACAAGTCATAAAACCTACGACTATATGCTTAGTACATTATTATTAATTCATTATTTTTTTGGAAATATATATTGATAAAAGTTTAAGTTGAAAAGATACAATAGTAATAATATTTGATGGTGATGATTTTTTAGAACGAAAATAAAAAATTCTTTTAAAACAAAAATTTAAGCTGAGGGGATATAATAGTAATAATATTTGATAGTTTCACCAAAAAAATTGATGATGATAATTTAGAACAAAAATAAAATATTTTCTTAATCCTTTTTAGAGTAGAAGTGGTTAAGAATTAATATTAGAGGGAAATCATATAGAATTTATTATTTGTTGTAAGATTGCTTTCTTTGGGTCTTTTGTAATAGGAGGCTGTATACTTTAAATTTTTTAAAATAGATTTAGTGAAATAGTGATTTCTCTAGAGAATATATATATGAGGAATTTTTCCAAGAATATATAGTGGAGAATGAATATGTAGAAAAGAATTCATCCATAAATGAATATCAACTGCATCCTAATGTACATAAACAGAATGTAGGTGTAGGATAATTCTGGAGTTATATAAATTTTATATGCTCTCTTTTTCATACTTTCTTGATTTCTATACTCAACATGAAATTAATTTTGTATTAAAAAATTCATCATTCTCTTTTTCATTACTTAAGAGTATTGTTTATAAATGACAATTTAATTGGCTTTGTGTTAAGTGAAAATATTATATATTTTAATTTGATTATATATATATATTGGTAATTTATGTATGTGAGTGAATAGTATATAATAAAATTATAGTTATTTAGTTTTTTTAAATTATTATGTATTTTGTTCTTATTAATTATTCTATCTTGTGTAACGCACAAGTATAAAATTAGTTAATAATTATGAGACTTTAGAGAGGGGAGATTATGGTACGGGGGTTGGATTTAATGTGCCAGTCTGACCTAACTCATTGACTTTGAAAGGGCCCTTCTTGTCTTATTATTTCAGCATTTTCCAAAGGGCTATTTAATGTTGAAGTTGATTTGGTTTTGTTTTAGAGAGAGAAAACTTTGAAGAGAAAAAATAGCTTATTTGATTTGGCCTAAACATTTTAATATTTAAGAAAATTTTAACTGATTAGGAGACTAGACTCAGACTCCTTGAATGTCAAATCAAGGTAATAAATAGGAAAGATAACAGAAAATTGACATTTTTATTAAAGAAAATTGTTCAATTTGATGAATTCAAATGGGTTTATGTAGTGGTTCAAATTATGCTCTAACACACCAGTCCCTCCCCAAATTTCTCTTCCCTCCCATATATCCTCATGTATTAAAAAAGAAGAAGAAGAAGAAGAAGAGGATTCTCTATGTTTTTTTTCCTAGTCGCACCATATTTTAATTGCATATATGCATGTTTTTTAACTTATCATCAGTGCACTTTCGTTACATTCTTATCCTGTGCCTTCATTTCATTCCATTGTTTACTTGATCTTCATGCTGATATTCTCATCCAAGAATAGCATTAAGATGTGATGAAAGAATTGTTGAGGATATAAAGTACGCAAAAATTTTAATATACCTTCATGAGGGTATATTAATGTACCCACATAGCATTTGGCAATATATGAGTGATTGAAATAGGTTCCACCATTTTTAAATCAAGCACCCCGCGTATTGCCACAGACATGGGGATATGTTAAGGATAATTATATTTCCATTACGATTGTTGTTTGTTGCATCACATTAAACTTGTAATATAGGCTCTCAATATTTACTTGTTTTAAACAATTATGTCCTCAATTTTTTTGTCACATTTTTTCTTTAACTTTTCATTAACGGTAAATTATAATTTTCGTCCAAACTTTTCTTTAAAAAAAATAATAAATTATGTACTCTAATTAATTTCAATGAGTAAATAAAAAATAACAAGAGGGAGAATGCAAGATGTAATAAATCTGTGACTGTGAAGAGATGGAAAAACAGAAATGCAAGACGCACTGCTACCCTTCGAAAAACAGGGGTGATCCAAAGGAGGGAGAATTTGTCGCTTCAATTGTCTGCTTTTGTTTGGTGCTGCAGATGCTATGGAAGGATGATCAAGGCTACTCTTGTAGGGAAGTTGTCGTTGGCTGGAGGTCTGTTGATAAAGGTTCTTCTGGGTTGAATTGGGATCCTCTACAGTTGGTTTTTGTTGCACTACTACCCTGTTATCTCATTTCCTGTTTTGGCCTGATGCTCTGGTATCCTTTTTTGTCCTTTCATTATTTTGTTTTCTTTCACTGTGTTTCTTTGAATCTGGGATGGTATCTTCCACTTGTGGATACCTTTTTGAAGGCAATGAAATCGACTGTTTTTTTTTTAAAATAAAAATAATAAAAATAACAAGAAAAATATATAATCTACACTTGATTATAAAGTGTATTACAAAAATACTTAGAATATGTGAACTATAATTTATTGAACAAATGTGTTAACTATTAAAGCATTAATGATAAAAAAAATGAAAAAGACTTGAGGACTTATTTATGCTAATAAACAAAGATTAAGGCCATTTCTTGTAATAAAAATATGTTGTGCCGAATAATAGTTGTAGTTTGAATATATTAACACAATAATTGTAATGTGAATATAATTGGTCATATATTAATATACTCTCAATGGTATACTAAAATTTTTGATAAAGTACGATTGCATATTTGCCCCTAATGAAAGCACAGTGACAAATTAAGGACAAGAATACTCAATTAATTATCAAAAGGAAGGCTTGAGAAGAAGAGTACAGTTTTAAAAAGTTGAGGATATCAATGTAAACATACGTAAAAGCAAAGACAATTAATGAAACTAAAAAATTAGTAGTATAAAATATCAGTCTTTTTTTTTTTTTTTTTTGGCAACAAAAAACCTATGACATGGCGTGCTAATGATCCACCCGGACAGCCAAATATGTACAATGTTAATTTTGACATCCAAGTGACTAATTTCCATTAAGTTTTTTGATAGTTTTTAAATGGAGCTGGTTGACTATAGGTAAAAATCAAAATTTACTGATTTAGTTACAAGTAATAATTGAATTTTGGTGATCTATACGTGGGTAAAGTAAAGGTTTAGCGACTTATGTTTAACCCATTAATTTTTACCTTTTCATCTTTAGTCAAGTTAGGAAGCAGTGCAACGAAATCTGAATCTCTCCTCCATGCAAATCAAGAACGTTACCTTTGATTTGAGTCACCTTTATTTATGCTGTACATTTCATTGAGCTGCGGAATAAATAAAGAATTTTGCTGAGATAGATGAGTACAATAAAATTGACATTGTGAGTTTTTCAAAAACATAAAATAAAATAAAATTGACATTGTGAGTTGTGACCCTCATCCCACCAGCTAGAAATGGAAGATTGCAAAAGTTGCTTATAAGTTAGAATGTCATTTTCATGTACTCGTCATAATGCAGTAAATAGGAGTCATCCACTCTTCTCCATTATTTAAACTATATACTATAAATTAGAAAGACTTAGATTGACTTCAATTTAATTACATAGTATAAAAATCATAAATCTGATGCACGATTATTTGACTCCCTATGCAAAGTTATAGCATACAAAAGTAGTATGTTTCAGGCATTAAATATTTGGTGTTGTAATGATACTAAACTATGAAATACATAATATCACCAAAACGTTTTATTTTTTAGACTTACAATAGTGTCGTTGACTAACTTTGGATGTTACGTGATTTGGATGATATGTTGGTTATAACCAATAATATGTTTATTGCTACTAGCTACTACACTTATTTATTGTGTCTTTCATTCACACACACAGATGTGTGTGTGTATACATGCATGATGAAACACATTAAAATTGGCTTTCGTTTCATCCAACATAAGACGTTAGTTTTACAACTTCTTCGCACTAAGAATGTAAATGTTATATATAAGTAGTTTTCATGAAGTTAGAATCGACAAAAACATGATCACGAGACAAAAGGAAATTAGATGTAAATCATACTTTTATTAATCTGTAAAAACATTAAAGTTAACCCAAGGAAAGTGGCACAAAGCGATCCCCTAGTGGGGCATTAATTGAAACTTATTCATCATCATAACATAAAAGTACATATACGAGAAACTTGATTCATGCCCGTAGAGTAGAGGGATAGTTCACGGCGGGGTCGTGATACCTGCAAAAAAATAAATTTATCTTGTGATTTTTATCTTTTAAACATATATAGCCAAAGATAAAATAGTGTGTAAGAGTCTCCGAGAGTGAATGAGGAAATTTTTAAATATCCTAGGATATATTGGGAATCAGTTGCTTAGCTAGTGGATGTTGTAGGGTTGGGCTAAAGTACACGGCTAAACTATTAGTATGGTTTTTCTTTTTCTTTCTTTCCTTCTTTCTTTATTTCCTTTTTCTTTTCTTTTCTTTTTAATTCATAAGTAAAAAAATAAAATTTTTTTGGCTAATGGGGGCCTAGGTCCCCTTGCTACGCGGGATTGGGAATCAAAGACAAATAGATATATAGGTCTCAATTAATCAATTAATTGGGAATATATGTATGATCTACTTGTCAATTCTCCATTGAGTAAGAGAACAAAGTGAATCTAGTACTAGAAATATTTTCGAGAACGAGTGAACCCACTTCCACACTTGTAGTTCCGAGGAACGGGCCTCCCACACCCTTCAATATATCTCACAACACGAGGGACGCCAATGCCTCTAATAACTGCTGCTGCCTTAGGGCCAAGATAGGGACATATACATTCGATATGCGCATCCCTCACTTTCTGACAACAAGAAGCTGACGGGTTTTTTCCAATAATGACTGCCCTGCAGTCATTAACTAGATTATCTTTTTCAGCTTTACACTGACTCGGAGTCACACCGTGTGCCGCCGGAACCAGCCAAGCACCACCCACTAGAAAAATCAAAGCTAGCATCCCAACCCATTTTCCCAACATTTTCTGAGAAATCGATCAAACTCTGTGATTGTGTAAATTGAAGTTCTTTGTTGCGTGTGTAATGAACTTATTTGACCCTTTATATAGGAGAGATTTATGGTAGGAGGTGCCGTGTTGAATGTGCCATTGTCACCTAAATTCGGTGACTTAAACACAAGACTTTCTTGTCTTATTTTTACAGCAGGATACTGGGGGGTCATTTTCTGAAATAAATTTATTTATTATTAATTAAAATTATTGTGTAAAAGTTTAACCCTAATTGTTCTATTCTTTTAAACAAAAAAAAATATATACTATAAATTATTTTGGGCTATATATGGATTGTTCAGCCCCGAGAAGTGAGAAGTGGTCCATATTGGGTTCTCTAGATTAATTTTTGAAAATGAAGTTTTATTGTTACAAAAAATCGTGTTTGATCACTGTTTAATAAAATTGATATTATTTTAAGAAATTATCAAATTTTCAAATGGAATATATCAAGCTAAGACTTTTACAGTCTAATGGCATCCGTATTAATTCCTTACACACTTAGTCAAGGGTTTAATTCCCCCCTACAATCCCCTTGTAATTTAAAAATAAAAAGAATAGAAAGAGTTGAAAATTTGATAATTTAAAAAAAATGGAATGTTATCAATCTCTCTCTCATAATAATAATTTAAAAAAAATGGAAAGGAACACTTCAATTGATACACAAAGATAATAGCAACGAAATTTATCTCGCCAACTGGCATTGACTAATATACTAGTTGACTGGTAGTCTGGCACTAGTTTTATGCAATATAGCAATAACCATCATCATAATAGCGTAATTTACTTAACAAATTCACGACGGCTAAAAATCACAATAGAAAAAAACTCCGACTTTTCATTTTCACCATGGGTGGCTCTGAGGGTATGCAAATGATGCGATCACACAGCGCGTCAAAATCAGGGGCACCAGATTTTATTTTATTTTATTTCCTTGTATAGTTTTTTTCTGTCATATAGGTGTAACGTTAAAATTTTTGAAAAATTTCTAAGATGTTAATTTTAAAAAAAAAAATGAAGAATTGCTGTGACATCAATTTTTAGAAAAGTCTAATGTTAGTTATTGAGTTAAAAATTATAATGTATTTTATTATTTTAAAAAATTAAACAAGGCCTTCATTTTAAACTTAAATTTGCCGTTGACCATCAAAGGCCAAAAAAAAATTAAAAAAAAAGAAAAGAAAAATATGCTAATCATACTGTAAAACCAACACATTACTTAATAAGAAAATTGGGGGGGGGGGGACATAATGAAAATGATTGTTTTCTATGTGAAGTACTATGATTAGAGTATGATTTATTTTTTCTAATATAACTCTTATTTAATTGAAAGGGCACTATTTTGTATTATCATACATGACACCTAAATTCTCAGGGCCGGCTCTGATTTTCACATTACACATCTCTCTAACATTTATATATTCAACTTCACAAAAAGTCATTTCCATAAAATTTGATTAATTCCTATTATTACTTGACCCTTAAAATCAGAGAAAAGTTTTATTAATTAAATCGACAAAAACAGTGACAAATTTCAAAAAAGTTGATTTCAATATGCTATTAGAGCTTGTTTGATACTCTTGATTTTACCAATTTATAATTTTACTTATTACTGATTTGACATTTGATTTGATAATTATTTAATTACAACTACATATTTTAAACATTTTTACATTTTCAATACACATTTTACCTCTCTCTTCATTATAAATTCTCCATATTTTGAGAAATAAAGAGCATCAAACAAGCTCTAAAACTGTTAAACTCATGAAAATTTAACTAATAAGTTGACTCGGGTCTGAATCAAAGACCCCCCAAATGTGAAACCAAGGAAAGACCAGTACAAAAGGATCCTTTCTTGAGAGATTATTCTCAATTGAATGTTGCCAAAGGCGGCTGACCTGCTTGACCAATTCAGGTTGCCCCTCGGAGCAAGAATAGATTTTAACATTTACCATAGGTAAAAATGACCAATTCAGGTTGCCACTCATCAGAGCAAGAATTGAGATTTTAACGTTTACCATTGGTAAAAATTGAAAATTTTCAAGCATCACTCGGATTGTACCTTGTGAAGCTATCTATTGAGCCCATTTCTAAATGAACCAATAAAAAGACAAAATAAATAATCCCTTGTTAGTCAGTGCATGGCGCCATAAGATGTCATCTAGATGGTACTATGATGAGTCTTGTTTCAGAAACATCAGATGCCTTCTTTATAGAAACACCAAGCCTACGTAATGCATTCTCTACTATCCATTTTGATCACATAATATAGACCCACATGTCGTCTTCTTTTTACGAAGAACCCATGTGCAAGTTGTAGTATAAAAATGCATTCTCTACTATCCATTTTGATCACATAATATAGACCCACATGTCGTCTTCTTTTTACGAAGAACCCATGTGCAAGTTGTAGTATAAAAAAATAGGTGTTACCATATTATGGAAACACTGGTTGGCTCTTGATCATTTTCAGCCATAATGGGACACTAGTAAAAACTGGAGATCACTCAAGATGCAAAGTATGACCAGGCAAACTTAAGCCTGAAAGCGTCATGAAGATTACAAAGACTGTTTGATGGCAAAGTCACGAACATATCGAGTGATATTTGACCGGAAGTTGTTCATACAAGGATCTAATAGAATTCCAAAGCTTAGTACAAATGATTCAGCAACTAATCACATGGAGAAAATCAACCATTGCCAAATTGGTCTTACAATTTATTCAAGAAATTCGTCTATATCACGATCCCAAGATCTTTGTTAACTTAAGGCTTATGAAAACCGAATTTTACAAAGCTATGCAAAAGCTTGACTCAAGCAAACCACAAAGAGTGATAGGAGGAATAATACGCGTGCTGCAGACTTGTCTCTCTGCTATACTTATCCTGTAAGAGCAGCATTTAGGGCACTGTGTACATCAACCCCAATTTGTGCTTCTGCTTTCTCCACGTCAGTTGACGCTGAGCTCAGTTTCTGTGTGAATTCTGCAAGGCCCTTTTGGACTAGGCTTTGGTCGATTTGTTCAAGTGGAGTGGCCTCAACTGCTATTATATCTGCAACAGAATTTGCATGGATAAACGCAAACCCACTGCTCAGGAAATATTTCTTCACCTCATTACCGTCATGAATTGATAAAACACCAGGTTTCAGCTCTGCAATTGTGGCAACATGACCAGGTAAAACACCCATTTGTCCAGTAGTTGCAGGGACTATAATCATGTCAACCTGAAAATGCATAAAATGATGAGGGAGAAGTCACTACTTTCAACATTTTCCAGTTTTCCCAAGACAACAATTTAAAGATGCACCTTCCATACAAAACACTACAAGAACATAGAAAAAATATCACTCGATTGATCACAACAGGGCTTCAATCAAGTGTCTAAGCAAATATTGAAACACGAGTGGGTACAGATCTCTGCCATGAAGCCCCATGTCGTGCCCCTTGATAAGTTACCAGTTCTATTCATTTCCCAAGAGGCTGACATCCTTTACTTTGGTGACCTGATTTATCTGAGACAACATATGAGGTAGCAATTTCAGAATTCACAAGGCCTTCCAAAATTTGTTATCTGCAAAGTGAGAGGGGCTGACATAAATTATTTTTCAGTTTGGCAAGGAGGAAACGCAACTGCATAGTGGTTCATCATTAAGTCAAAGTGATGTCCGGTAAAATTGATATGAAATTCCCTTTATTGTTTAAGTGAACTTGTCTTTAGGTTGCTCACATTTCACAACACAGGCATAAGAGAAAACAATTTCGCATTAGCTACACAAGGGTTTCTCTTGTTGCATAACACCTTCAACAATGTAATGTTACCAACTGGAACCATTTTACCTCTAATGTGGAAATTTTGAAAGACAAAGACACAACTTATTGAAGACACACAATCATTCCTTATTTATAAAAAAAATACAAGATGGTTAAAGGCTGAGACCAATAAAATAAATCCAGATTCAAGAGAACGTACATCTCAACATCCTTTTCCCAGACGAGAAAACTAAGCCAACTGAGTGTTTTATATGAAAAAAGGGCAGTCTTTATATTGATATAAAAGTTCAATCAATAGACAAGACTCTCTCTTCCAATGCATCGATCAAGTCAACCCACCCAGAAACTACATACATCTTTAGTCAGAAAATGAACTTAAAGGCGATGCTTCTTAACTCTTAAAACATGTAATTTCTAATCTATCAAGAATATTTTTGAAAGGACAAATGAAGGTGGACAGATGCCCTTCATGAACCAAAGAAAGACCAGATGCAAACGCAAGGAAATTCATAGTTCACAAAATCCCAAAAAGAAGAGACATAAAAGCAAAATTCTGTTCTCATATTTGCCGAGCCATATTTAAATTCAAGTTGAAGGACATTAAACTATACAACATCAAACTTTTGAGCCTCCTCAATCATCCTTGAGGTTCAAACCTTTATAACAGCCTCCAGTTAAGTATATGCTACTTAGCGGAACACTTCATCTTCCATTTCTGGAATGGTAATTGCAAAATGAAGAAAAAAAAATGTCTCATTAAAAAAAAGACAATTGATTTGGAACCTCACTTTTCAAGTCAAAGAAATTTCATGTCAAAGAACTGGCAAGCTTGGCATTACAAAAATTATTACTCAAACAATTCAAAGGCTGGAACTATATATTTCGACACCATAATCTCCCATTCATCATAAACCATCCTAACCTAATGCCCACATATTTGTCCTAATACAAACAGAAATGCTATACATTCAGGAGAGAATCAAAATTTAAAAAATGCAGCATAAGCCATCTCAATTCTCAACAATATCATTTCCCATACATCCAGTACTGATATATCATTGAATAGGCATGTCAGCCTCAGAACATTTATGTTAAATACATTAAAAAAATGATGATAGAATAAATAAATAGAAGGAGCTAGGCATAAGACTCAAACCCTAATCAATAGAACAAAACTTCTCAAAAATCCAAATACAAAGGATAAGCCTCAACCTCATATTTCCCATATTCATTTTCACTCCACAGGCCAAATTTTCCAAAAATCTTATCACTAGTAGAGGAAAAAACTCATCTTTCGAGAGAGATATAAATAAACTCACACAAAAATTTACATAACAATATACCTCTTTGGCGGAGACGAGAGAGTCATAAGGCAGCGCCAGGTTGACAGTAAGCTTGGAGGGGATGGTGGATGGGGTGGGCGGTCTTGGTTTCATGAATGCCGAAGGGGTCTTAGGTGGGTCCAAGTTCGGGATCGCTTGATTCCACGCATCAATAAACTTGGAGTCCACCGCCGTCTCCACCGGAAGATCGGTAGAGAAGGGGCGTCGCCACCCCATCGGGGCCGCGGAGGATCGCGCCACGAGGAATCTTGAAGCCTGTCGAAGCATATTTTCCGGATTTCGAGGCTCTGCGCTCTTTCGGGCCAAACTGGAAGACGGAAGCACGGAGCTGAAGGGTGACTGTAGAGCATAGAGGATCAATATGGGCCGAATTATATTAAATAGGGACCAAGCATAGGCCCAATACACTATTTAAGCTCCAACACATAAAAACAGCCAACAGGACACGATTTAGCCCATTATTATAATTTTTATCCATACTGTACTAAAAGCAGAAGTAAAAAGTATCTTTTTCTAGGCTAAAACATGATTATAGAATCAGAATCTTTTTTACTTCCTTTTTTTGGGGCAGATTTTCTTATCTTTTAGTTTTTGTCTTATAATTGTAACTACCCACTAACTTTGAGAAAACTACTCATATTTTTTATTTGCAACTACCCATCTATCTATTTATTTTCTGTAACAACTGCAAATTTAGTTGACGATACCCACATTTTCTGACATGCTTATCTATATAAAACTTATTTTTCGTTCACGACGCTCTTCCGATCTCTAATTAATTTCTTTTGATATTTGCTGTCTTCTTGCTACTCATGTTTATTTGCATCTATTCTTACTTTTCTTATTCTTTTGTGGCTCGTGTTGGTAATTTTCACATACCAAAGAGACTCTGATGACTTTGTTGCATTTTTTATTTTGTTGAGATAGATCACATTTAGATATTGAGAAAGTTAAAATAATCCTTGAATATTATGTTTATGAACTAATTAGTTGCTTAAGTAAAATAACAATATTGGAATTTGTATGCTTTAGACCAATATGTGCTCGGTTGTGTTTCAATAATAATTTACATTAATTGATTATTAGTTTTGATAGTTTTTAAGTAATTTTATGCACTTGATAATTAGCAGTTTTTAGTAATTAATTAATATTTTTTTGTTTACTTATTAATTATTTATTTGAAATAGATTTAGATCGTTAACATCAGATGGGCTTTTTTCTGAGCATTGTATCTTATTAGTTTATTTTGATAATTATTGGATTACTAATTAGTGATTTAATTTTAATCATAAATATTTATTTACATATATTCTAATTTTTTAAATTAGAATGTTCATTATTAAAATGTATTCCAGTAGTTTAAAAGTAGTAGTATGTGTTAGTAAATAAAGTGCTTTAGTTATCAGTTTGCGATTAGCTTAGTTTACATCCTTTTGATTTTTTTAATAATATAAGGGGGAGATAGAGGAAGGGGAAATAGGTGTTATCCAAATCCAAGACCTCCCACTTAAAATGTGATTATTTAATTATTGGACCATCTATTTGAACCATTGATTTACATCATATTTATTTAAATTAGATAAATCGTGCACAGAAAAAAAAAGAAAAAGAAAAGAAAAAATCTTGTGTATTCTATTTGATATGTTTTAGTAATTTTACGACTTAAATAAACTTTAACAAGTAAAATATATTTTTCTATTGTTTGTATTTAACTTGGTTTGGGTTATTGTGGATAGCATTTTGATATATTAAAAATTAATAAGAAATTAAAAAATATATATAAAGGGAAAAAAAAACCAAATGATTTTCTCTTTTATGTCCTAATTAAGTATATATTATTGAGTCGAAATTGTGTTCCCGTATAAAAAGCCAGCAAATAACACAACAAATGTCGCTTATTAAAAAAATGTGTTTGAAAATTTGTAATACTTAAAAAAAAAAAAAGAAAATACATAACTTTGATTTAAAACGCTATGTTTAATTAACAGTTTTATATTTACATAATAATTACTTAAATTATCCTTCTATATATTACTATTTTTGTAACATTCATTATATATTGTCAAGTAATTAAGTCCGTGCAATGCACGAATGGAAAAACTAGTTATAATAAACATTAAAAGAGACGTGATTTTACCCGTTAAGCTTTGCTGGCCTTTTTGGGGCCAATAATAATACAATAGGCAGAAAATTATGCCCATTAAGCTTACATAGGCCGTCTTCTAGCCCATTAAACATTCATGAGCCATAACCGGAGGCCCATTGATCCTTTTGGACTATGTCCTCAAGTCTATCATACTTATCATATATGGGCCGCATGGAATGGCCCATTGATATTAATGGGTAAATGCAAGTAATCAAGTAAAAATTTCTGTTCGGCCGAGATAGGACCCATTAATCTTACAAGAGGCCTATTAAAATTTAGTGGGCCTCAGTGTTCGACCCATTAATCTTTAATAGGCTACGAAATGTGCCCATTTATGTTTTCATCATTTAATCATCCCTCGGCCTTCTCGGGGCCCATTAATCATACAATTTCATGGGCTGTAGCCACTTTAAAAGGGCTTTTGACTCGGCCCCATTTAGCATTTAATAGGGTGCAGATAATGGCCCACATAGTTTAAATGGCCAGTAACAATTGGCCCATTGAGCCAATGTGCTGTAGCCTGTTGCCCATCTAGATTTTGTTAGGCTTTTAATTTGGCCCATATAGATTTTATTGGGATGTTTGTTAACATTAGTAGCCCAGTTAAGCTTTAAGAGGTTTAGCTCGTGGCCCATTATTCAAACTGTTTTTTAACGCGTGGTCCTTTATGGTTTTAACGGGCTATGGCCCATAGGCTTCAGCCCATTGATGGCTATACACTTGGGGTAACCTTAAATTTATTGGTCTGTTACTTTTGACCAGTGATTTTAGTGGGCCATTCCTTTGGTCCCATTATTCTTTAATAGGCTGTTAACATTTAACGGGTCGCCATTATATCCCATTTCTTTCAGCGGGTGTAGTTCGTGGCCTACTAAGCTTTCTTTGGGCCGTAGCCTTTGGACCACTAAGCTTTAAAATGGCTCTAACCTCTGGCGGTTTTAGCTATTAACGGGCTATGAGGCCCACTAATTTGTAATAACGGACCAGTAACAATTGGCCCATTGGGCTGACGGCACGCGGCTCATCTAGATTTTATTGGGCTGTTACTTTTGGTCCATGTTTCTTAAAGGACGTAACATTAGTCCCATTTAGCTTACCCTTAATGGGCCATAACATGTAGCCCATTAGGAACTTAATGTTGCTTTTACTAGGCTTTAATCGTGGCCCATTAAAGTATCTTTAAGCCCGTCAATCTTGGGTAGGCCTTCATGAGGAACATTAGCGTTAATAGGCCGAATCATTATGAGAGGCCGATTAATCTGTTAATAGGCCATAGCTTTTTAGTAGTTCATAGGCTTCAACATGTGGGCCAATAGCATAGCCATTGGCATGAAGCTTTGCTGAGCCTTCTATAGGCCCATTCTTTCAATGGGTCGACTGTTAATTAATCCTTAAGGGGACTGTTAATTTAGAATATGCTCTTCCGATCTGAAATTTTTTTCAGTACAAAAATAGTCATTTTATGTACCGCAAACAACACTTTTGACTCTGAATCGCCACCAACTGCCTACACCGCCATGCTACAAATGCACAAACAATGTTACCTTTTGGAGAAACAAATGTTACCACCCGGGGAAAATATCACGTTAA
>CAVNYN010277436.1:0-17586 GCA_963692815.1 Nyctanthes arbor-tristis
TACACGACGCTCTTCCGATCTACCACGAATTTAGTACTTTTATACCCATCCCTATAATATATATGTTTTACATCTTATAACATATAAGACAATAGAGAGATATAATCTTTCTATTGATTTGAATTCTACTCTTTTCACTGTAAAAGTTTCTAATAATTTGGCCCACCTTGGAAATCAATTAAATATGTTTATTAATACAATTTCTTGTGTTTCTATATTTCTTGAAAAACCTAGTTGTAATGTTTCTTTAAAAGGTTGATAATTTGTTAACTTATGAAATTATCTTTATCTATTAAACTCAGTAAGATAAGATAAATTGGATTGTTTTGCGCGTCCCGTCCCCGTGGTTTGAATAAAAGCTTCCGCTACAGAATTTATAAATTTCCCTAAGATATTCGGAAATATTGAAAAGTTAGCGGGGGCGTGACAGTTATATTGGATAGTCATGAGGTGATGTGACAATTAGTAAAAAATGTGTACATTAAATGTTTGACATTGTCATAAAGAATGTCATGAAATGATATTACCAAGCATTAATTTAGCCAATCACTAATTTCTCTCTCTTCCTCATTTCAAAATACATAATAATAAAAATTGACAAATATACAATGAATACATTGTTGCATTGAAGAGTTCATTGAATATAATGTCAAGTTCTCTGCTACATATACATCGTTAATATTCTTGCATTGGAAGAAAACGACTTTAGTTTCTTCAAAGACCAACATTGCCAAATAAAGTAAGAGTTAGTTCCTTAAAGGAACCAATCTCGTTTCCTTAGAAAAATTGATAGGCCACATGGAAAAGAAAAACAAAAACTTCGAGAGATTTTTGAATAAGTATTATTACAATTATTATGGTGACATGTTATTATAAATATTATAGTTACATCTACTTTATTTTTTTATACTTGATTGATAATCTTTGTGTATAAAGTAAAAGTATTCATTATAAAGTATATTCGTCTAGTATTCTTAAAAGCAAAATTATAAGGATTTGAAAATATTATCTCTTGTGCATACTAATCAGAATATGAATAAACATAGAAGACATGAGATCTAATTTTCCAAAAGTAGAACAACATTATTTCTTTAGTAATGCCATTGATGCTGCTGTGCGCAGGACCTTTGTATATATTGTTCACAGAATCTTCAGAAAGATATGATAAACTAACGTCTTCCAATTATTTTTCCATCATGGCCGAAACTTAAAAAATTTACTTAACAATTAGTAAGTTGACTTATAAGGAATTAATAAGTTTCAAACTGCTGGATTACTTTTGCAAATTGCACATAGAGTTTGAAATAAACTACTAGATAATTTGCCATTATATAATCAATATACTTTATTGTCTTACATATTCAAACAAGATTATTATTATAGAAATATAAGAATGTAGCTTTTTGAGCGGCAAAACTATTAATCGGCACACACACACACATATATATATATATATATCTTGTTTCTATTCGAGTTTTTATTCGAGAATCATGATGAATCCAATCCTTATTTTTTTTTCCTTCTTCTCTTGACATAAATGCTAGAAAGTATAAGGTATTTAGATCCTTTAGAAAAAATGGGGCTATTTTGACAATAATTTTTAACTGTCGAAATGGTCAAAATTTTACTTTAAAAAAAAATTATTCAGACATATTTAGAAACGATCAGTACTATACTATCTAAAAATAATAAGTCATTAAGCAAGGAAGGAAAAAAAGAAAAAGAATCTTCGGACGTTAAGAATTGAAACATTATTTAATTTTACTTATTTCTAAACTTAGCTAGTCATCTTTATTTTCATCTCTAACTTTGACAACTATTTACAAGTTTGTGCGATCAAAGGAATAGCTTTAGATAAGGGGCATGTTGATAGAGAAACATCTTGTGTTCTTGTTATACAGTCATGAGTCTCATGACATATTAAGTTTAATAATGTTTCTTTTTCTGTTAAACTTTCTTTAATGTAATTAATTAAGCCGGGGGCATTTTGGTAGATTGAAGATGACTTCTCTTGAAAGTAGCATATGAGTGGCTGAAAATATTGTAGGATTCTCATTGGATGACAAGGATTTCTTTGGCACTTTGAAAAGTTATACTTTTATGTTTTAATTTCAGAGGACTTTTCTTGCATTCCTTTAAAATTAATGTTGGGTGGATATTTGTTTCTTTTTTCAAAAATGGGATGTTCATCACTAATTAGGTTTCACATTTATAGTAGATTTATGGCATCTTCAAGAGGTGCTATTATGTCACTTCTGTCCCCATGTAAATACATAAATGCACGCTGCGTGGATTTTTATAAGAGAACTTGCCAAAAGTACTAGAAAATTTTGTTCACATATAACATGAACTTTTTTAAGTTTTAAATAACAGCGAGTTGTTTCGTATTACATTTGTCCAATACTTGTTCAAAGATTTATATTTTATAAAGTTCAAAATTTTTTAAAAAGAAATCTCCAATCGTACTTTAACGTGGTTTTTAAACCTCCATCTTGACTCGGTTGTTGGGGTTTTGAATTCCTCTACCCTTTTATTATTCGTATTAGTTTAAAAAGTTCAATTAATATTGTTGAAAAGTAAATTTAAAGATCATTTTTCTAACATACCATTTTGATTTCCTAATTATTTCACTTTAATAGTCCTATTTTGTTGATACCAATGTACATTAAATGAGAAACATATCATATAAGAAATATAAAATTTTCAGCTACATTTCTCAAATAAAAGTAACTTATATAATTTAGTACAGGGAAAAAGAAAAAGGGAATATAAACGTATATTTGTGGGAGGGAGATGGTAATACTTATGATCATGATCATCAACACGTAAATTAAACAAGAGTAAGCTCAGAATTTGAACGATTCGATTCAAATTTGTTTGGGTACCCTTTAAACTGTCTTTACGAAAATAAATCAATAATCTGATAGTTTATTGTTGTGTGACATAAATATTATAAATACAATACCCCTGATTGGATTTAAAACTTTCACATAATAATATATATTCTTTTTTTTTTTTTTGGAAGAAAACTTTCACATCAAAATATTAAGTTAGCTAAAATAATGGAACCATGGACATAATTAAAGTTTCAAGCAAACTAAAGATGAATAATTTATTCCTAATTTGTACCAAATAAATCAAAGATGAGTGATTAGCCTTTACATTAACTGAAGTTTGGTGCTTTGTAATAATTGAACATGACGTCAACTCAGTACTGCAATAAATATCTATCTAAAAACTTGTATTTTAACAAATCATTTAATAAATCCTTATTAGATTGTTGTGTTACTGTAGTTAAGTTCAGTTCTCACGTTCCTGACATAAGGTCCCGAATTTGAATTAGACCTCCCCTTCCCCTGATTCTTCCCCCTTCCCATATGCCCACGTTGTATCCCGGGAGAAAAATAAATAAATAAAAGGGCCCTTTTTAGACTATTCTAGAGAGCTACAAAAAGCTTCATTGGTTAATGACTCAAAAATTCTAAATAACTAATGTACTAATACAATTATAAATTGTAAAAAACCAGTATTGCCTTATTGCATTTTATAACTTTATTTGTATATTAAAAGAACTAATCAGAAAGACTCGTGAATAACTTGCTTAATTCTTTAAAATGCTTGATGTCTCCACCACCTAGTCAAGCTTTTAAGCGTTTTTAAGTTTGCTTTCATCTAAACTTATCAGTTTTTAAAAGCTTCAAATTTTACTTCAGTCAAACTTTTAAGCGTTTTTAAGCAAGTTTTATTCCATTTTTCTAAAGAAATAACATGGACTCCTTTAGCTCCGTGTTAAGGGGCTAACACCTGTATTAGACTGAAACCGTTTCCTTAGGGCTCATTTTAAAGAGCTTGCAAAACTCTGTTTTTATTTTTATTTTTTATTTTTTTTTTTTTGGGGGGTGGGTGGGGGGGCAATAATACACCGTAGAAAGATAAAACTACATATCTTCACATAAGAGTCCAGGGAAACAGAGCACACGAAATCATGTGCTTATTTACATGCCTCTGTTCCTTCCTAAACGGGGGAGCGGAAGAAATTTATTCCAGTGCACAAAAAAAAGGATCTCTTCGCAAGATCCATAACTCAGAAAAACACTGCACGGATTTGGCACCATTTAGGCTCCATTTTACATTGCTGGGGAAGAGACTGAGCTTTCTGCACCATTTCTTGCATCTCCTCTGACCCATACCTCCCCATCTGCTGCTGCGCCTGCTGCAGAAGCTGGCTAATGGCCCTGCATCGGCAAGGCGGGCTCACGCCACCAAGTTGCCTGCAGCAGTCGTTGAGATGTTCCTCCTCCCATTGTGGGTTTCCAAAAGTTCGGAGCGAAATTTGCTCGGATTGTCTCCCCTGAGTCAGATACATCTTACAGTGGAAGAGCTGCTGTTGCTGCTGAATCTCCTGCTGGCAGCTCTGGCTTTCTTCCTCCACCACGGTGGTGGTGATGGTGGTTTGGAAGGCACTG
The DNA here is from genome assembly GCA_963692815.1 of Nyctanthes arbor-tristis. Taxonomy (NCBI): domain Eukaryota; kingdom Viridiplantae; phylum Streptophyta; class Magnoliopsida; order Lamiales; family Oleaceae; genus Nyctanthes; species Nyctanthes arbor-tristis. Next base: position 4,467 of record CAVNYN010277436.1, read on the forward strand.
GAGAAGGCCAGAAGGGCCATAAAACAAGCCACGAGGAGAGTGATGTTTGCCATCTTTTAGTAGTCTTAAATCTGCAGGAATTTCTTGCTGGGTTGATGAGTGGAAGAGTGGAGGAGTGCAGGTATTTATAGTGGGACTTGGCGTTTGCATGGGACGAACGTGGAGGCTGAGGAGGTTGGCGGATGGACGCGGAGGCTGGGCGAGGAAGCTGAGGTGGCGGAATGATGGAATGAAGCTTACACGTACTCTTTACATGCACGTACCGTCAAAAATATCATCTGGTTTTTTTTTCCCAGCAGCTGCTTTTCTGTTCACACCATTGCCTCCACCGAATGGCTCCGTAATGATTACTTAAAAAATAACGAGAATATTTTTTCAAAAGTGTTTACTCTGAAAAATAATTGAATATCATATGTCTGGTAACACTCTACGCCTTGGCCCCTTATGTATTTATCGTGTTTTATCAAGTACTAACCGCACATTCTATCAGCCACACATTGTCGCACTTCAGGCACACAGACTTAAACATGACTTTGACGCCTTTTCACGACTTATTTACAAGATGGTACTCATTGAAGGCTTGAAGGAACGAAGGATGCTGCATTACTACGAGTCCATTTTGGAATAGGTTCGATGCCGTATGTTATAGTAAACACGCTCTACAAAAGAGTGACTTGCTCAAGAAACGAGCAGAAAATATTGGTTAATGAATTCCGGTCATCATCATGGAAAAATTGACGAGCAAAGTTCGATCTAAGCAACTCCTGAGCATAGCTGAAAACTGTTGGCCTAAAAGTGGGTTGTCTTCAGGAGAGTTTCCGTTGAAACCAGCAGTCTACTAAAAAACAGCTGAAAACGTAAATCCTGGGAATTTAAAACAATTTGTCAACCAACAATAACATCTAATGGTTTTCCAGTTACAACTCCTGTAGATTTGGCGGTTAAGTCACCTATAATCTGGCTCGAAGAATTCGACATTATCAAAGTATCTTAGATTACAACTTGATCCAGTGTCTGGAAACAAACGAGATTTCTGGAGTACATGTTACAGAGTACATGTTACATGTAGAATGTTTTTACAAAAGAAAACTTGATTAAGATCCAGCTTGTCAATCAATAAATCTGATTTTCTGCACCAAATTCTAATATCAAGAGCTTCCCCTATGTAATCCCCACTGCAACTTGCAAGAGTCAGCAGTACACTGTAGCCTCTCTTGCTGATGCACAACTCTTTCAAATTTGGGTCACTGGTTCAGGCTGCTGGGGCTGAGGTTGCACGCCTTGAACATTTGTGGGTGCACCTATACCCGCTGATGCAAGCTCTTCTAGCTCTTGTAATGCGTTTAGTGCAGCCGGGCTGTTTAGGGTTGGTTTTATCTCACCCACTATCGACTTGATTCTGGATTGCTGGAAATCAATTTAAGACGGACTTATTAGGACATCAACAACAAGAACATTATACGAGGAATCTGGACAGAACAAAGAACCATAATGTTTTTGATATTGTAACTTACTAAATATTCAAATTTGCCTTTGAGATCATCATAGGCCATTTGCTGTTGTGAGTCGGGAGCTTGAATCACCATGCCCGATGCATTCTAGCAACAAAGACAAGGCATTGCAGAACACAAACAAGATTAGAAATAACTAAAAAGACCATTGCATGGGACACATATCAATTGTGAATACATCTGGAATGGCTGCGTGTTTCAGAGAAGCAAATGAGGAGTCGGGGAGAGGTCAAAAGGGTAGTTCCTTTGTGTAATTAGCTCCACGTTTCTGAACTGTGTGCCCTTAGCTCACTGTTAAAACTTATAAGGGAAGAAGATAATTCAGCGGTCTCAACTCTGCCACACTTCTTAATTCCACTATGGCCTAATATTAGCCAACAAAAGATTGAGGGTGTAACAAATTTATCACCATATCAACATTAACTAGTAACCATTTCTTGCAACTTATTACAACCTCCGGTCACATCTTTAAATAAGTACTTCCACCAAAACCAAAGCAATGGTGTATAATGTTGTGCCTAGTCAAAGATCTGATCTTTCCAGTCTATTTTCTATTTCAAGATAGAAGCAAATGTGGTGTCAAACTAGTAAAAATCAAGAATGGACTGACTACAACGATGATGCCAGCTAATGACGAGTTACTTAGTATACTTCCTTTAGTATACTTCCTTCCTCCAAACTTTGTGCGGGACACAAAAACTGTAACATCCTGAATCAGCATAGGAAGCTGTTAAATTTCAATATAGGGGCCAGAAAGGACTTTTGAAAGTTCAGGAACCAAACTGCAACATTTTTAATAATTTAAGGACTAAAATACAACTTTCCATTACTGTTTAAAAGCTTGGCCCATTATTGTTTACCAAGTCCAATCAAATTTTAAAATAATTAACGATTTTAAATTTACAATATAAAAAGATGCTAGAATAAGATAAGTTCTATCATTTGAGTTTAAATACTGAAGGATGAGATACGATACAATGCGTTTGGATAAAATTCATAAATGATATTACAGCAATTTGTCCTTATCCAAACACGATCACCCATAGTCTTTACTCTTTACCACCTTTAAAGAGGGTTCATTAGCTTGGAAGAAACACACTTGAATTCACACTTCCACCCCTACCCTCCTCTCTCTTTTCCCCTCCCATTTGTAACTCAATTATGATACAAAGAGACTAAAATTGCTATCCCTTTTCTCCCACTAGCTATTAGTTCTTCCCTTGCGCCTCTCCCGTCTCCTTTCCACAATTCCACACAACGGATACCAAAACTTAATCATTTTTCTAAAGGAGTCCTCAAACTAGAAATTCCAGTACACTATGTTTTCACTCTCAGATGTGCCCTACACTCTTATTAACAAGTCCATCATTTTACACAGCAACCATTTTATCCAGCACATTACTTGAAACATAGTAAACATTAAAGTAAAAAAATGTAACTCAAGTCAGCTACATGCCAATAAGTCCAAAAGTGTATTACTTATGGAAAAATAGTAATACGGTTATAAAGTATATAATTTCTTTTAAATGCATATTTACATGTACTAAATATGTATAGAAAATGAAAAATGATATATTTTTTTAATCCAAAAAAATGAAAAATGATATTGATTTCCATTTAATTATGTTTCAAGATCGACAATAGGTCCCCTCTGACATGGCTATTGATTTTGCAGTTCCTTAACACATTCTTTTCTCTTCTAACTTGGAGCTTGTTCTTTCATCTCTCTCATGTGTGGTGCTAATGTAAAGAAAGATTACAAGGGGGAGTGAAATTTGTTTTTTATAGGTAATATATGTGGTTGGTGTTAAATTTTGACTTTTTTTTAACCAACTTTTGATTTATTAAAAGCTCCCTAGAACAAGCTCTTAAGTTTATTTGGAAAACTATTTGAATGGTTCTAGACCCTCTCATTGATACGAGATAGTCTATTATTTTCTAACCAAGAGCATGATTAGTGTTGAGGAAAAACCTACATTTGGGTCCTCCCCAATCCCCCCAAAAAAGGAGAAAAAAAGCCTCCTCTTCCACTACACCTAAATAACGTTGAGGGGTGTTGAGGGTGGAAAAAGTTATATATGAGTTGAAAAATGTAAAAGATGGGCCAAATTTGACCCCTCATTTACAGAACTCTCCCCTCCTCCTCCCTCCTACATTTTTGCCCTCCATTTTTCCCCAACACTAATAATGCTCTAATGAGAATCACACACACATTTAAACAACCTCCTACTTTTTCAAAAAATAAAATAAATAAATAAAATAAAATCTACCTATCAAAAGTTGCTCGGGACATCATGTCTACTAATGGAGTTCCTAAGTGTCTTTTGACTGAAATAACCCCAAAAGGTTACTTATAGATAGAATTCAAACTATTTTATATATTTTTTCCCCAGATCTTAACATCTCTAGAAAAACTTCCTTATGCTAGCAGCCACTAAGAATATTCGGACCTGTGTTACGCTTGTTTATATTCATGCTAAAATATATACAATTTGGATCTTCGTGCTTTAATATATGTGTGTGTTAGTAATTCACAAATGCAAAGTGATATATAAGTTCTGGTTCTTTTTCAAAAATCTATTCAACGAATTTCCTAACAAGTACCTTTAGATACATTAACAATTTAACTAAAACCTCCTATGCCTTTCGGCTCGGTAACGTCCTAAGCAACTCCATCCATACAAAACCATGCTTCTAAGCCTATGATGGGACTGGAAGAAACTATGGTGGGAATAAAGACACCGAAAGAATACCTTAAAATGAGTCTGCTTCTTTATAAGGAAGAAAAATCCTAAGTGGAGTACGAAATCAACCTCTTAACAATTACCAATAGTCCAATCTGAAAGTAAGCAACCACAACATACATGTACGTCAAATCCTACCTCGAGTCATATACTAGTAGTTAGAACCAACTAATACGGAACCATTTGATGACTTAGATGTCATAAACTTCTGCTGCGGCAGCACATCAATGTCCTACCAACGCTTTATTGGGGGAGACACCGCCCTTCTCAATGATAGTCCAACAAGCCACGTGTTGCATCCAATTTTTTATATATTTTTGAAAATTTCTACCGCTCAATATATTCTTTTGGGACATTCGCCTAGTAAACATTTAGCATCATTCATGCAAGAAAAAAAAATTTTAAATTTTTCGAAAATTTAAAATGAACAAGTGTGCGTCCTATACTTCAGAAAATTCACGTGCCACAATGTCCTATCGTATCCATACCATGTGCCATATCTGCAACTTAGACCAGTAAACGATCTAGTATTGAGGTCCCAAGACTCACAACTAAAGAGAAGCAAGCCCTTCAAAATAACCATTGGGAAAAATACAATGAGACTTAAAGCTCCGTCTAGTTCTGATTTTTGCAAGGATCAGTTTTGTGACCTTATGTGGAAAGTTCACACAATCCCTGCCAATTTTCATAAATTTTTACCAGGACCAATGACCATTTTCCCAAAATAGCCCTGTCTTTTTGTCAAAACAGAAGTCAAAAGGATAGAAATGCCAATTTGAATATACATTAAATGACCTGGGCAGCCCTCTTATCGTAATAACGCCTGTGGCCTATTGATATGTAGTTGTGCCTAACGGTAATATATTTGCTTGAATTCTTCCAATTAATCAAAACCAGATGAATCCTTAAATTGGTGATCAAAATCACAAAAGGGATGGGGCCATGCATGTTGAGAGAGATGTACATTAATCTATCTAAGGAAAACTTGAAGATGACTTGACTTTTCTCATATTTGCTCCAACAAAAAGCAACTTATTGATATTCTTCTTAAAGTAATCAAAGACAACAATTTGAATTATTGACTTGCAAGGTGGGTATCAAAACATAAGCTAGAACCAATTTGAAGGAAGGCTTGAGAAAATATGATTTGACTAGGCTCATGTTCACTCCAGCTTAAAGTTTGCTAAAAGTTAGTCAACAAGTTAAACTTCATTTCCAGCCACATATTTACTATAAATTATTAATTTTCACACTTCTACATATCTTCCCTCACTTCTCTCCTGCATGTTCTCTCAAAGATCACTTCTCAAACAACCTACACTAAATAAGTCATATGTATATAAAAAACTAGGGATTCAAAGTGCAAGGCCCTAGACTATAACCTGTTCCCTTTCTCAGAAAATCATGGTATTATTTTTGAAACCAAGTTCCAGTACCCACATATCGTGCTATGTGAATAAAATTCAATCTAAACATTGATAAACATCGACAAGAATTGTACCCAACATTTCATTAACTACATTCGATAACTGCAGCGGAGTCAACTTCATCCTTCAAAACCAATAGTTAATTTAATGAAAATGTGACAACTGAATAAAAAACGTAATATATGTATGGTGAATTGTAATCATAGAAAATTACCTTTGACCATAGCGTGTAAACTTCACATACTAATTATGGGGAAAGGAATATTCTTCATCTCATGTGTGTTTGGTTCTCATTAAATTAATAAATTCCAACCACACATTTTATGGGGGCAAAACAACTACCTTTAACTACTACCCAATTTTAACCACAAATTATAAATTAATGGTAAATTTAAATCGCATTCCTTTTTTCGAGTAAGCATCTTATCTTTTTTGCATAAATAAACTTCTAAGCAAATTGTGAGAAAAAGTGGAGGTTTTCCTCATTTTGTTTAATCCCGTTATATTCCATACTCTTGTCTAAAATGGAAATTGTTCAAACTCTTTTTATCCACATATTTTATGAGATACATAAATATCAAAAAACTACTCCGCCACTCAATTCCACTTCATTTCAATTTTAAAATAAAATAGAAATCTCACAGGGTTAAAATTAGTGTAGAAGATTTCTTGATAAAAATAACCTACTAATCAGCAACTATATATTCAAAATACTAACTTTGAAAGTACTGCTTAATCTGACTTTTCGGCATTAAACATAGATGGAGGCTTGTCCCATAATCTTCTCATTTTCCCAGCAAGAACTGAAGTACTCAGTCTCATGATCTTGCCGGTTAGAGTTTTTGAATAGTATGGAAGCGGTTCTTTTATACCATAGTTTTTTGTTGCTTCGTCTTGCTGATGCTTAATTTATAGCCTGTCTGGCGTGTGCTTCTCTTATTCTTTCCTCCCCTTTCTGTTTATATAGAAGAGTTTTCCTAGGAGTTAACTTCTTATAGTTTTATCCAACCAGGATCAAAAGACATGACTAACAAGTCCTAAACTAATTTAACATTCTTGAAGTGAGATTACTTGAAAGTCTCTTTTTATATTTGTCACCTATAGTTGAAGGTTTTGCATATGCCTACATACATTAAATTGTTCGCTACAACTCTTTATGTGACATAGGAGTTGTATAATTCTTAAGACTCCAGAAGAAATGCAAAATGTTATCTTGTTCACACAATGAATCCACTTATATAATAGATCATTTTTTTTTTAATTTACCTTTTTGGGCCTGCCCAGAGGTTTTCCAGAAAGCTTTCTAGGTTTCCTGGGCTTCAGAGTAGGAGGCTTCAAGAATTTCTCTGTCACGGCCTTTGGTGGCCGCCCTGGACCCTTTCTTGCTGGCAGTACAACAGCTGTAGGTTCCACAATTCCACCAACTGCTGAAGGTGCAGCTGCGATTTCGGAAACAACCGTTGATGGAGGAGCACCAGCCGCAACATCCTTAGGCTTTGGCGGCCTTCCGCGTGGCCTCGCTGGCCCTTTCATCACAACAGCAGTGGAAACAGTCTCCTTTGGCTGTCCTGAAGGAACAGCAGTAACAGTAGAATCCTTCTTGGGACGACCACGCCGCTGCCCACCAGGACTAGTGCCACCCTGCTTCGGTGGACGCCCTCGGCCTCTTTTCTTCCCAACACCAGCACCGGAAGTTTCCCCATTTGCCGACCCAACTGCAACTAATACGCTCCCTGGCCCAATCGCCATGTTTGGTTGAATCCCCGGAACAGCAACCGGCACAGCATTAGAAATAGAAGTTGCCTGTTGAGCTTCACGAACAAAAACAGGTATGATATTGGGGGCGGCCGCTTGAAAATTCTTGGGGGGACGGCCTGGCCGTCTTTTGGGCCCAACAGAAGCAGCAGCAGTAACTGAGTTCCCGTTTCCTTTGGCATTAGCAGTTGCAGCAGTAGATCTAGCAAACTTGTAAGAATTCTTGACCATAACTAGCAAGCCATTAGTCTTCAACCGTTTCAGATGGTAAGTCAACAGCGCCGAGTGAGTGGGTGGGAGGTTCTTATACTGAGTTTCTATATACTTAGCTATGGCCCTTTTACTGGACCCATTCCTCTCCTTCAACGCCGATATTGCAGCCGTTATCATCTACCCAAAACCCATAAAACAACAAAATTAAACACTAAAACTCGCAAAATGAACAAAAATAAACAAAAGGGGCTTTTCCCAGTCAAGCGTACCTCAACATAAGGTGGGTGGTTGTGAGCGGGAGCACTGGTTGGCGTTGGGTTCGCCGCGTGAACTGTATGCAAATCAGCAGTAGCAGCAGGTGCAGCTGCTGGTTCTGAGTCAGTAGCTGGAGGTGGTGGATCTATAGAGGGCTCCATGTATGTGTATAGAAAAGAACTATCTTTTATGTGTAGGCAGAGTGAGAGATGCCGAGGGAGGAGCGGAAGAGACCAAGAATCGAAATGAGGAAGAAGAGAGCTGGGGCTATGGAATGATGGTTTGATGATAATTTGGGTACAGGGTCTCTTTATCTGCATTGAATGTGATATTAGTTGTCGCATTTATTACCACTGAGGCTCCTAAAATTGGTAATTTATTAAAGCACCCTCAATGCTAAGAGCATCTTCCATAAATAGTTATACTTATAAAATAAATTAATAATTGATAAAAAAAATACTTATTTGACATATTAAATGTTTGATATTGTCATGAAGATGACATTCTATATGACAATATCAAGTATTAATTTATCTAATTAAAAAATTTCTCTTTATTTCTTTTTTTTCAAAATACCTAATAATAACTTGACAAATATATAATGTTGACATTATTGCAATGAAGGATTTTTTGAGTGTAATATCAATATTTTTTTATACACATACACTTAAAATATTATAGCTTGACTTTGCATTGGAGATGTTTTAAGTTCTTCCTCTATGGTCCAAAAAACCAAAAAAGAAAGAGACTAAAAAAAATTTGTGAGGCCCATATTTTTTATTTTCTTTTTCTTTTAATCATTTTTTTCTCATTTACACCACTTTTCTCCACTTTTTCTCCCTCGTATCCCGTGTAAGGTCTACAAATATACCTTTATCTAAGACTTTTACATTACTATTTTATCATTATTTTTTATCCTCTCTTTTTTTTTCATTCTTCCCTCTCTTTTTTCCTACACATTTTTCCACCAATATTTAAAATAATCATTTTCTCTATCACTCTCCTCTCACCCCCAACATCAAAAACCATGCATTGGAGATGCTCTTAGGGTATGATCTAGAGTCCAATCTAAAATTCATTCAAATTGACCAAGAAACAAGGGCTAAAAAAAAAAGTTATCAAAACTTGATGGGTGAAAGAATTTAGGAAAGTGGGTTAGATTCCTAGAAATGGCAAAACGGTTCTCAAATCATCACAAGATTTTTAGTTCTAGATTTGAACATTTAGTCATGATTTTAAAATATTCATCACTATAGGGGACCATAGATGAATAGTCTTGTTGGAAGGAATGAATTAGAGAATGAATGTTTTGCGCGTACAAAAGTTCATAGTCATTGAATGATTGAACGTTTGAGGGTTTAATCGGGGGAGAGAATTCGCTTTCAACAGCCTTACACGTTTGATTCGTTGCCTTCGTTTTCCAAAAGCTCCCCAGTATTTTTGAAGTTGAAATCAACTAAGGTGCTGAATGATTGAGACATAAAGTTGAAATCATCATGACGACTTAGATCAAACAAGAGTTCTTTCTTTCTTTCTTTTTTTTTGGCGTTTTAATCCTACTCGCTACCAAAGTATAACACATCATAGATTGAAAAGCCTGCAAAAATGAAGCATGCATTCCTTCAAACAAACAAAAATGAATTTTCTTTTCCAATCAGGATGTCAAGAAGGTTGTGTGGAATTTTAAATCTTTCCTTGCAATGTAAGCCAATAAACTGTTGCATTCACGGTGAGATTTCAAAATTTTAATCCATTCGCTAAGAAGATCTAAATTTATTAACAACACAGGCTCATTTTCTCCTCCAAAATAGCTAGGTTTTTCCTAAGTTTAAGAGATTTTTTTCGCTTTTTCGTCTGATTCATTAGGACAGTGGAAAATATCATAACTTGAAAAGTCACCACATAATGGAAAAAGAAAACGCGCATTCCTTCAAACAAAAATGAATTTTGTTTTCCAGTCCAAATGTCAAGAAAGTTGCAAGCGATTTTAAATCCTTCCTATGGAATGGAAGATAATAAAACTGTTGCAGTCATGGTGATATTTTGTCCTCCGCCGCCGCTAATATTCAATTATTTAATAATATCTCATATTAATTGACAAAATTTATAGTGGAAGCTTCAATATAAATAGTTGAGATGGACGTACAAAACAAACAAGGTGTATTTGTCTTATAGAGTTTAACATTCTATAACTCACCTAGCAAATTGTTAAATTTTAATGAATCATTGAAACTTGGTTTTCCAATAGAATACAAAGAATACAACAAGTTGTATTAATAGAAATATTTCATGGATTACCAAAACAAGCAAAGTTAATCTAGTCAAGACAAATCATTGGGAAGCTATCATACTGAAAGGTAAGTTTTCAATTGCTAGAAATACATATTAATACAAAGATGGGCATACTTATTAATACAAAGGTATTAAATTCATAATTACTTTCGTAGTTGCTTCAAAGACAGGTTGTCACTACATGCATAACTCTACTCCCAGTCGTGAGCATGTTCCAACTCGTAGCTTGTCTTGCTTTTCAAATATCATATCTTCAATTATTTACAAATATTGTAGAAGAAAGGAATGAGTACGAAGTATTAAGTGAGTAACAAAATCATTTGATTCACCTCTTATTTGATAAATTCATTTTCGAGAAAATCATTAAATGTACAAAGCTTTCAATTGCACAAAATGGCCTTATTACTAGTTAAACTACTACTCATTACGCATGTAAAATTCATATCAATTCAATCATGGTCATGTACAAATAAGTGGATCCACATTCGAATCTCAGTTTACCCCTACCGGAACTCCAAACAAATAATACAAATACCACATTAATCGTCTACCATCTCGGTATCATTAGATGGCTCCTAGTATGGCAACAAAGCAAAGCAAAACAAATACAAAATGGGTAGAGCATCAACTAGTGATTCAAATGCAATAATTAATCTTTCTTTTCAATACATCAAAATCTATGTTTATCTTATGAAAGATTTCAATCAAAAACCATGTTTATTGTATGAAAACATCATAAATGCTTAAAGGGAATCAAAATAGTAGTTACTCACCTCTTGAACTCGATTTTCCCAAAGATTCTTTCAATTGTCGTCAAGAGCCCTCAAAACCTTCATTATCCTTAATTAAAGTTGTGTTTCAAGTTGTATTTCTTGTATATATATGGCGAAGGGTCATTTTCAAATGCTAAACCAAGTGTTTGATGGGGTTTAAGGGTTGTTTTCCTACATTCCCTTCTCATAGACGAATTTTTCTTTCTTTTGAATAACTATAAAAAGGGCTAGGACTCATCAAGAACTAAGACAATTAGCCTTGTTATAGATATATGGTTATGGAGGGGAAAGGGGCAAGGAAGGGACTTGGGAGTTGCTTGTGAAATCTCTACATTCATGGCCCTTATTTATATTCGTTATAAATATCTGAATTTAATTGTTTTTAATAAACCTTTGAGTAGATCGGAAGAGAAGGCGACATATTACGCGATTTGGTACCGTACACTTGGCGACAAATTACTAGAGCAGTCCTTATATTTTGTGTCGCCTTATAATTAAGTCATGATAGTTCGATTCATGTTACTTGAGTCCTTTCACTTAATGTGATTTTACAGTTAGGTGATTAACTTCAAGTCGTGCTAACTAATAACCACATTCTTGCCTCTAGACTTACTCGAGTAACAATTTTGTGAACTTTTGTGACATTTCAAGCGGTCATTCGATCATTGTCAAAATAATGTTTACATTATTAATAGCAAACTTATTTAGTTATTCAATCTCTGTCAATACATTGTCAATAACCACATTCTAATTCTAATTTATTAACCACATTATAATTCTAATTTATTGTCAAAATATCAATTATGTTGTCAATAATCACGTTCTAATTTTTTATACCCATTTGCGTAACAAATATTGTAGTTTTGCAATTCAATACATTATGTTGCTATATTTCGATTCTGGACAATCTTGTGACTTGACTATTAATGCAATTCTATTAATTCTCCCATCTTTGATAATCTTGTAACTTCACAATTGATGCAATTCAATTATTTCTCCCATCTTTAACTCTTGACAATTCATGTAACAATTCAATATTCAATTGATTCACAATTGTATAACTTTGAAAATTCAAGTAATTCGCTATTATTTTCATTATCAAAATATTATCATTGGTTTCATTCCTTGTTAAATTTTTGTGGAATGTTACATATTTCATATCAAAAACAAAACAAAGAAGATCTAACCATGGTTCAACTCCATTTCTACTACATAAGAGTAAAAACTAAAAAGTATAACATTTTTCAAACATTTCGAGCAAGCTGACCATGTTCGAGGTTAGCAAAATGAAGGAAAGATACAACAACAGTGTACTACAACAAAGATGGAACTCTTATTTTGATAATAAAGAGGTCACTTTCACGATAGATTTAAAATACAAGAAAGCACCTAGAGCTTAGTCAATTCATCAAATCAAGATAAACACGATCATTAGGGATCTTCATATCATTAGGACAACGGTCACTAATCGACATTTGGTCATATGATTTGTCGAAGATTATAAATATCACTAATTAGATCAAGTATGAAACTATCTTTTGAAAAGAAGTATTGATAATCGTTTGGATGTAAAAACTTCAAAATTTTGAAAGCAATCCACCGATACTGCTAGGCGTACCATAAGATAAATAAAGAATGTTTAGTATTCTAGGAGTACAAAGGTTTGGTACTCCGTTTAAATGGAAATAAAGACAAGTACGTATAACGGCCCAATTAAATTATAAATTGCACTGGCAGAGATAGTGGGCCATGTTGGGCCCCAGCCCGACCCCATCTCAGCCCAATACCAAGTAAAATTTTTTTTTAAAAAAAAAGAGGAATTTAAGCCTCACACAATATTTTTCAATAAATTGCAAATATACCTAAATTCTTTTGATATAGCATATTTACATGGATTGGTTGCATTTTTACTCCCCATTTTTGAAAAATATTTTCTTCTTATTATTTAATTTAAAAATAAGCAAATCTAAACGAAGTGATATTATTTTATCCATAAGGTTTCAAATTTAATTTAAAAAATTTAAATGAAATCTTACAAAATCTAAAAGAATATTATTAAAATCACTTAATCGGTTAATCCAACAACAATGTAATATCCAAACTCCTTGATCCATTTTCATCCTTCACCAGCCACCCTTTGGTGGTAAACC
>CAVNYN010277437.1:0-22762 GCA_963692815.1 Nyctanthes arbor-tristis
AAAATTATGGGCGGAAAAATTACAATTGAGAATCTAAATTCAATTGAAAACTCTTGTATTATATATTATATATATGATTAAAAAGTCACATATAAAAATCAAAAAGTCAGATATAGAACAAGAAAAGTCATATATTATAATATAGTTCCATTCTCTTTCTAGGTGCGTGGCCAGATACCTATGCTGTGTGAGAAAATCACTCATGATTTCTAAGAAACTACAAGTAGTTTCTTTGAAACTGGAAGTGATTTCTTTCACGTCTAGCGGCATAACGACACCAAACATCTAACATTAAATCATAATTATATTATAATAATTGATTAATTTTAAGGCACATTAAAGTGTATGAAAAAGGTTAGGTCTAAGTAAAAAGTCACATTAGAAATTAAAAAAGTGACATGTGAAAAATCAGATTTAATTCAAAAAAAATAATATTTAAATAATAAAATTACATATAAATATAAAAGTCTCACACACACACATATATATAGGAATTAAAAAGTCATATTTTCGTTGTACTATTTTTATCTACACTAAAAAGTCATATATAACTTTTCTTCACAAAAAATCACATCGCTATTCCTTAAAAGAGTAGTCTTCGTCAAGGATACCAATGCGTTTCCGAAAATACCCTTGACATTTATAACTATTGACCGCCAACAAATACGCTTCATCATCTTGTCCACAAATTACTACTCTCTAGAACTTTTTTCTCTATAGGTGTGCTTTATACTTCTTCGTTCTCCTGCTTGTCGATTGTTTTCGGCGGGATACCTCTAAAATATCTAAGAATCTTCGTCATTAGCGCGTTTCCTCTCCAGATCAATCAGAATTTAAAACTTGCATCATTCATCAAAATGTATTATTTTGATCACGAATTCTTTCTAAGTACAATGTTGATCGAGCGTAAGAATTGAATATTTGCTTGATTTCCGTTGTTCAATGCCTAAAGCTATAATATATATTTTTGGAGGTGACTCGACGAGACAAGCACAACTAGTGGCTTTCCTGTTGGGTTGTTGATATAGCAATAAACCTGGACAGTGATGACAAAGAGCAAAATGAAATAACTGATAAATTCAGAGGCTTAAAAGCCAAAGACTAAATAACAAACGCCCAACTTCACAACTAGGTAGCCAAATAATTACCAGTTTAGAGGTAAAACAACTTTGTTGTTGCTCAAATGGTTGGATATAATAAGAGATAAACTTTTAATCTTCTTGGCAGTCTTGGATAATATTTTTTGAGATATTAGCTTATCTTATATTTGTATCATTTGAATTTTATTTCTCTCCTGTAAATGCCCGAGTGGTTTGGGAATTAAATACACACAATACACAAGAAACAAAGCAAAAATGTGTGTGGCTTTAATTACTTGGTGTTTTTAAAAGGTTTTCTTTATGGAAGTCGTCTATTGTTTCCTTCCTCAGTCAAAGATATTTAACCTTGGTTGTTGGTAATTCAAGTGTGTCGGATTAGTGTGGGCTTTGTGGTGTTGCCATTCATGAAGTTGGACAATAAAGTCTAAACCACGGTCTGCTAGACTCCACTATCACCGGAATTGAAGAAGTAAGAAGGGGAAAACTTCATTTTTGATTCTTTTATTTTTTTTTGTCAAGTTTCTTTGTAATTCTTTTGTAATAAGCTTTTTAGTTTAATCTATTGTAATTCTTTATGTGTTTGCACGGGAATAAATCCATAACAAGTGATATCTAGGGATGTAAACAAGAGGAGCTGAGTCAGCTCACGACCTAAAATCTTGGCTCAGTCTCAGCTCGAGTTTTTTTTGTCTTGAGCTAAAAAAAGTCGGCTCACCTAAAAAAATCTAAGCTTGGCTCGAGCTTTTTGTGAACCGAGTAAAGTTTAACTTGATTCGTTAACTTCATTTTTCATTTTGTTATGAAAATACTTAAAAAAATTAATATAAGAAGTCATTCATCCTCTACGAGCCTTGTTGAGTGCATAAATACGAACCGGCCCGCATCGGCCAAATGAGCTCAGTAGGGCGGCTCAACTCGAGCCTTGCCTCAATTTTAAGGCTCGGCCTGAGCTTGGCTCGTCTAATAAGAGCCACGAGCTGGCTTGTCTCAGTCTTTTTACGGGCCTAGCCAACCTACTCGTTATGTATCCCTACTGGTATCTGAGCATAGGGGAGTGTTTGGAGCTGAAAAGAAAGAAGAAAACTCGCTAGACAATTGTGAAGAAGAAAGAAACTGAACCTGCAACTCGCCATTTAACCAACCTCCGACAACTCTTCTGGCAAACAAACCACACCGAACGAATAAGCAGGTGATGGGCTCTTAACTGGTGCGGCGCATGGCGGCAAAAGATGTCTCTGTCTGTGGCACTTGGACTCACAGTGGGCAGCAGATCATGATGGTAGGTCGTGCGGCAGAGTTTGGCTGTGCAGTTGGTATTGTACTCGCAATTCATTGGCATGCGTTCTAGTAGTGGTTGTACAAATTTTGGACAATCCAACAGAATTCTGGCATTGGGGCATATTGTTTTCCGGCAAATTTTTTTGGGGTGTATTTTTTGTGTTCATCTTTCTTTTTTAAGACCCGTAAGGCAGGGTCTGCTCTATATAGTGTCCTCTTCCCTTTTAGATAGTAGTTGTATATTCATTTTCATAATTGAATATCACTGATGAGTGCAATATTAGGAATTACTAGTATTTACTTTATGTTATATGCCATTATTTGAGGTGCTTTGGATATTTTGCTGATAATTATTACTAGTTGGCCATGAGTTGCATAGCTCCTGTTGACCTAAGACCTTGATTCTCACGAAATCCTGTAGGGTACAAAATAGCTTTACTATTAATTGCTTAATACTTCGTAGTTTTGTGCGTTCATTTTTTCTTGTGGACTCTCTCTCTCTCTCTCTCTCTCTTGTTTTGTTTGCGCTTGTTT
This sequence comes from Nyctanthes arbor-tristis, assembly GCA_963692815.1. Classification (NCBI taxonomy): domain Eukaryota; kingdom Viridiplantae; phylum Streptophyta; class Magnoliopsida; order Lamiales; family Oleaceae; genus Nyctanthes; species Nyctanthes arbor-tristis. Next base: position 2,913 of record CAVNYN010277437.1, read on the forward strand.
CATTATGGTAGCACATTTTGAGTTGACATCTTTTAATGGTAAAGGTGATTTTGCTATTTGGTAACAGAAGATGAAAGGTATTTTGGTGCAACAAAAAGTTTCTAAAGCTATTGAGGATTCTTTTCCTGAACTATTTATGCTGTTGAGAAAAAAGAATTGGATGAATTGACATATACTTCTATCATTTTACACATGTACGATAATGTGCTAAAAAAGGATGGCAAGCATACTTCTACTAAAGCACTGTGGTAAAAATTAAAAGAATTTTATGTGTCTAAATCTACTCCTAATAAATTATATTTGCTTGAAAGGTTTTTTCAATTTCAAAATTGTTCCATTGAAAGATTTTGATAACAATATTTATGTTTTCAACAAACTTGTACAAGATATTGTTAATTGTGGTGAAACTTTGACTGGTTAGTAGAATGCCATTATTTTGTTGAATGCTATATCTAAAAAGTATAAAGATGCGAAAAATACGATCAAGTATGATAGAGATTCTTTGACTTATTCTGATATTGTTATTAATTCTTTAAAGAGTAAGGAGTTGGAGATAAGAGTTGAAAGACCAGAAGGAAGGAGTAGTGGTGTTGACTAGGTCCATGTGGTGAGACGTGGGTGTGGTAAGAATCATACTAAGTATCATAAGAATTGAGAAAAGTGATGACTCTAGTGATGAGGGTGGTAAAGGAAACAGTAGAAGTGAGGGAAATTCCGAAGCGAAGGCGAAGGGGAGGACGTGTTATGGCTGTGGGAAGTATGAACATTTCCATTAGTGATTGTTTGGTGGAAGAAAAGAAATGTTGAAGACAGGGAAGGAGAAATTTGATGGTGAGTCTAGTGCTATCGTTGCCTCCAATGTTGAATATAGTGAAGTTTATATAATGTTAAATGTTGATAATACTTTTAATCTATGTCTGACTGCACAATCATGTTTATGTGGATGGTTACTTGATTCTGTTGCATCTTATTATGTTATCTCGCAAAAGGATTGGCGTTAATTTGACAGTGACCATTTTTGTGTTTTAAATGGAATTGCATACTCTGTGTGGGTTTGGTGATATTGTTGTGAGCTTTGACACTGGTTGTGTACTCACATTAGAAAGGGTCAGATATGTTCCTGAAGCTGACAGGAATCTATTATTAGTTGACAAATTGAAGGAAGTTGGTATTACAGGTGAAATAGGTAACGTGATGCTAAAGATGAACAAGGTTCAGCATACGCATGTGTTGAGATGAAGCGGGACTATCACTAGTGGTGAGATGATTAAATGCCAAAAATCTTCTACATGTAAAATACTTGATTAGGTGAGGCCTCTAGTGAGGTGGAGGCAGACGCAGAAGATCACCCGAAAGAACCTACTGTAGCTGGTTACATAAGTGGTGATGAAAATGAACCACTTAGTGAGTATAGAGGGTTATTATTCAAAATGGGAAAGAAACACCCCCAGATTTGTATACTTGCCTGTGAATTGTTGTGGCAAGTGTGTTAATATTCAGGTTGAGTGGTAGGATTTTATTTCCAATTTTTTGATTGGCACCTTGATTAAGCAAAAAATTAACTTTGTATATTTTTTGTTTGCAGGTTTATAAGGCATCAATGTAGAAGTTAACAGGGGGCAGTGATGACAAGGACTCAAACGAAATAAATTACAAATTCAAATGCTTAAAAGCCAGCGACTAAATAACAAATGTCCAACCTCACAATTAGATAGCCAGACAGTTACCCTTTAGAGGTGTAAACAACTTGGTTGTCACTCAAGTGGTTGGACATGGTAAGAGATACACTTTGAATCTTCTTGGGGATCTTGAATAATATCTTTTGAGATATTAGCTTATCTTATCTTTGTATCATTTGAATTGTATTTTTTCTCCTATAAATACTTGAATGGATAGGGAATTAAATACACACAACACACAAGAAGTAAAGCAAAAAGGCGTGTGGCCATTTTTTTTCTTCCTTTAGTTATTACTTAGTGTTTTTAGAAGCCTAAACTCTATCTTCCTTTGTGGGAGTCGTCTACTGCTTCCTTCCTTAGTAGGAGATACTTAACCTTGGTGGTTGGTGATTCAAGTGTGTTGGATTAGTGTGAGCTTTGTGGTGTTGCCATTGCTGGAGTTGGACAATAAAGTCTGAACCCCTCTCTACTAGACTTCACTATCGCCGAAATTGAAGCAACAAGAAAGGGGAAACTTCATTTTTTTGTTCTTTTGTTCTTTTTGTCAAAATTTCCTTGTAATTCTTTTGTAATAAACTTTTGAGTTTAATCTATTGTAATTCTTTGTGTGCTTGCAAGGGAATAAATCCATAACATTTCTCACTACCGATAATGTTTTTTTGGTCACTTAAATGGTCTTCTATGTTAATTCATAATTTTTCATTTTGTGTTGTGCCTTTAGTGTGAATATTTTAAAAATGATCTAACATCATATATATGACACCATATGATATCATATAGGCATATAGCGTGCATCCGGACATGCCATATGGCTGTAGTTGCCCATTTGGCTTGTGATTATATGACACCATATGGTTTTAGATCGGGACAAGTAAGTATTTTGGCCTGAATGAATTTGAAACCAATTATACTTCGATATTTGTCAACAAACAAAATCACAATATTTGTGTAGGACATTCTGAATCTTTTAGTCTTCACTACTTTATTCCATTGAAAATCAATCCACAAATGAAATCAAAATTCATACTAATTTGAAATGATATCCGTAATCCAAACCCGTTTAATCATCTTATCATATTGCAACAAGTATACCACCACCCATTTATTACAACTGATACACACTTACACCAGAAAAAGCTATACATCAAAGATGGTCACACCTAATTGCTGTCTTCTAATGGCCATTCAATATTTCCTGGAAGAATATTCAACAAAATTCTAACAAAAACGAACCAACCGTACAACTATGTTCAACAAGTCGAGTATACCTAGGTGCGAAAGGGCGAAAAAGTAAAATTGTCATATAATAATCAAACTCCGTATTATGCCTCCAACGTTACTTTTCGTCCCCAACCTTTCAATTTTCATTATTAACCCCTATCAAAATGACTATTATACCTTTAATTATTTATTTCGACTATATGTCTCAACCTTTCAATTTTTATAGAATTTTGTTACCATTACTTTTTTTGGGGATGTAGGATCTCTAACTTTTCATTTATTGTTGTGATACGTCTCTAATACCACATACCACCATCAACCTTTCAATTACTAATGTTAATTCATATTACTAATGGTAATTCCTATTAAAATTACCATTATATATTTAATTATTTAAATAAAAATAAAAAATAAATAACAATATAAAATAAAAACGCTACTCAGCCTAACCTGTTGTGATAACAAGAAAATTTGATCTATACCAAACTTGATGAATACCTAATCTATCTAAAAAAATCAATCTAAGAGTCTGTGTAATAGATCGGATCGGGTTTTTCGATTCATCACATATCACGTAGCAGATATTGATCAGGGTAGATCCAAAAAGAAAATCACTTTCAATTTACGAAAATGAAACTGAACCTTAATGCGCTAATTCTAATTTTTTGTGGATCCACAATTGATACATCAGAACAGATCGAGACAGATAACAAACTGGGGGCAAATTAGGGTAAAAATTGCAAAGAGAGACAAGAGATTCAATCAGAATTAAAGTATTAGAGATACACTTATTATTTATAAATTAAAAATCAATTTTTGTGGCGGATATACCCAATCCGTATTTACCACGTGATATGTAGTAGATTAAGAAATCATATCTGATTTGTCACGTTGATACTTAGATCGACAACTTTCTTCAAAGCGGATTTAATATCTATCGAGACCATTATAGATCAAGTTTTTTTATTATCATTATTTCTAACTGTTATCACTGGGTTATGTTAGAATGATTGGACTTCTTATTTTATATTATTCTTTATTTTTTATTTAAATAATTAATGGTATTAACAGTAAAAATTAAAATTTTAGATATGAAAAGTGTTGGTGGAGATATAGCACGACAAAAAATGAAAAGTTGGGCTTCTCTATGCCTAAAAAATAATGGGACAAAATTATATAAAAATTGAAAGGTTGAGGACAAGATATAATAGTCATTTTGATAGGGATTAATGGTGAAAATTAAAAAGTTGAGGACGAAAAGTGATGTTGTGTGTATAATACGATAATAAAAGAAAGATTGGGGACTTAGTAGACCTAAAAAAGAATAGGGATAAAATTGATACAAAATGAAAAGCTTGGGGACTTAGAGCAAAATTACCCATAAATTAAATGTCATGGCTTAAGAAAAAATTTATTTCATATGTTTGCAAAAAAAAAAATTATTTCATAGGTTTAGTTTTTGTATTTTCATTTTATGATTAAATTTTTTATTAGCATTATGATCCAAAATATTTTGATTGTTCTTTTAGTTAAAAAGCTTAGTGTTTCATAATGTTATCTATATTTTTGTGAGTAGAAAATTAATATTAGTAATAAATAATTCTTTTTCTAAACATGTCCTTTTTATGTGATGAAGGTAATTATTTTGCGTATTATTTTGCCATTAAGCGAAAGGTAATTATTTTACGTATTTTTTATTGTTTTAGATGAAAAATAAAATTTTCCATTAAACAAAAAGTAAATACAACTTGAATATATATACTACAATATAGGGGCCCCATTTTTTAGTTTCGACTCAGGCCCCAAAATCTTAGGTATGACACGGCCAGAAACTAGGTTTTCTTAGCAGATGAACTGCAGCCCGGCTGAGCCGGTTCCATGTTTTCAGATTTTGGTGGGTTAGAATTAGAGTAAAATAACCGAGTTAAATTAAACATGGCTACTTTCTGAGTTTGATTTGTTTGTGACAGTCGGTTTCTTGGATTACAACGTGGCTTGAGAGAGAATCATCTGCGTCATTGCTTCAAAATACCTTGCAAATTCTCTAATTTTGCTATGGTATCATTTGCTTTAGTGGAATTATTATTGTGTTTTTTACACAATGAGAGAAGCTCAAGCGTGCTTCATGTCATCACTAATAAAGTATTTATTGAGTTTAGAAATTCAAATCACATGTAGTGTTATCAAGAATTTGTGACATTGCTGCTGATTTATATATTTTATTATTATAAATTTTATCATTTATTTTTTAATTTTTAGTTAAAACCAATTTCGACCCAGATTCAACCATGAACCTATTGCTTTTTCTAGTCCTATGACGAGTCTAGTTTTCTGGAAGCCGGTTTTTTATTTGAGTTGTCGTCCAATAAGACTAGGTTCAGTTTCCTGTATACAACTATAAATCATGTCAATTGACTTGCTGCTTTTTCTAGTTGGATGGCTGCTATTTATTTCTCTGAGCGTAGTCCCTTTTTGGTAGGATTACTGTTCGAGGTTGTAGGTGGGCTAGCTACATTATACGTCGATATGATCAAGAAACAAAATCACAGTATTTGTGTAGGACGAACCTTTCTGAATCTAGTCTTCACTAGCTACTTTATTCCACGGAAAATCAATTAACATATAAAATCAAAATTCATACTATATAACTTGAAATGAAATCTGAAATGCAAACCTGTTTAATCATATCTTATCTTTTTGCAACAATTATACAACCACCCACTTATTACAATTGATACAAACTTAATTACACAAACGATGGTCACACCTAATTGTTGTGCTGTAATGGCCATTAATTCAATATTCTGTGGAAGAATATTCCACAAAATTCTAACAAAAACGAACCAACAAGTCGAGTGACAAATTAAGGTTGGAAAAGTAAAATCATATAATTATCAAACTCCGAATTATCGCGGCCTCAGGGCTGTCACCATCCACAGTAGACAATAATTGTGATAGCCTTTCACTCAGATCATCTACTTCCCTGTGCAAGCCTCTAATATAGTTGCAAGTCTCCTCAAGAATTTTATTTGCAGATGCCTATATATACACAACAACATTAATTAACTTATTAGCCAAAAATAAATAAATAAATAATTTTGCATCAATTCTACAAGATTAATTAAAATAAAAAATATGGTTCTTTTAATTAATGCATCCATCTTTTTATTTTTATTTTTAAATTTTTGTTTATCAGGATTAATTTTTTGCATTATACTTTCTTGATTATATATTTGACAGTGAACCAGAGCATTAAAGGAAAAGAAAATAAGTTACACTTGTTAACATAGGAACTTTTTAGTGCCATTCATTTGGCGTCATTATGACGAGAGACAACTATATCATGTGTGTTATTGGTTTCTTTCACAGCTAGCACCAGATCAAAATTACTTGTTAACACACACATTTATTATATTGAAAATGTTCAAGCACCAGCCGTCCGATGACGTGATAATGTCGTATTATAATATCATCCCTTGATGTGATTTGAAGAAGATGTAGTGATGTGTTGATCATGATATGATATGTCATATATAAACATTATATCTTCCTATTTTCCATACACGAGCACTTCCGATCTCACACTAAACTCTATAAAATATCTTCCAATTTAATATGAGGAGCATAGCGTCGAATATCATACCTTGCCTGATCGTTGATTTCGAATCTCTGGAAGTTGTTGATGTAGCTTGTAGACAAGTTGAATGATCTGATCATCTGTAATTCTCAAACTTCCCCGGCTCGTCGGCTGCCTCGACCTTCTACTCGACATTTAATTTCAACTGTGTATGTAATATGTCTGTATATGTAGTTTACTCTAGCAAATAATTTGGAAATTGTGAAACAAGAGTTGAAGAAGAAAAGAGATCGGAAGATTTGGCAGAAGAAGAAGAAGAAGAAGAAAGTGTGTGTATATATACTCATATATATAATGTAATAAAAATGTAATATGTCTGTTTTTTCACTAACAAAGTGGACCTTATTGTGCATATCAAAATATACAAGACCACGTGATTGTTGGGCACAAATAGCCCCTAGTTGACTCTCTATGTCTACATAATTATTTGTTGTACAGCGTTGTATTCACGTCATGTTTGGTCCTATATAAAAAATAAATAAAAAATAAAAAATTATTAGATTTGTTTCTAAATTATTCCAAACGTGTTTTTTTTTTTTTAAATTATAATTTTCAAACATGAGTTAGACAATTATGAGTTTCATCAATTGTAGTGTGAAAGAAGATTGAATTATTTTATACATGTTGGCCTACAAGTATGACTTCCGCGGGTAAAATGTTGCCTCTTCGACAGTGGGAAGACAAGTCATGATGGTACTTTTTTGGCTCGATGCGCCTTGATTTGGTTTTTGGTTTTTTCTTAGTTTCTTCTTTTTTTTTTTAAGTATAATTACAATCTACATTTTACTAGGAGTAATGTTATTTTTCTAAACTCAAGACCGGTCTAATTGGTATTACTATATTGAGGGATAGGCAGAGATACATAAATATTGGGAGCATTGATTTATTGAACAGTCAATGAGGAAATGATAACTATACTGAAGACCAGTCTAGATAAATAGCATTATTCAAACTTCTAGCTCAAATACACTCCCAGATATAAGTCGATCTTATTATTAAAATATAGTACAAAGAAATTTACAATAACTAGAACAAACCCAAATACAAGGGGATCGAACTTGCAGGGGGTTCGAACCCGGGTGTTTTACCTGAAAATTTGAGTATCTAATTACTGTAGCACAGTTCAAAACTACTTAAGAAAACCAAACTGAACCAACATACAATCAGTTATTTTTGTAATTTTAAGTCTAACCCGAAATCAAACGATTTATAGTTTGGCTTGTTTTAGCTTTAATTAGTTTGGTTATGTTTACGGTTACGTAGTGATTTATATTTCAAAATTTGAAAGTACTAAGCTCACAAACTGGATGTAAAAGAAGAAAGTTTATACTTTGTAAAAGCGGCAACTCTACCCTAGTGTTTTGGGTTATGTAGTTGTGATAGAAATAGAAAGAACTATAGACAAGAGGGAGAGAGAATATATTATAATTGAAAATAATAAAGGATCCTTCATTCCGCTACAAAAAATGTAAAGGGGAAAGGCTTGCACTTCGTAATCGAAGTGAGTCCATTTTAGTACGTTTTGGGTCATGTAATTACTTGTGAGAAATGGAACCAAGTATAGAGAACGGGTAGAGTGTCAACGGATAAATCTCTCATTGATTAAACATAAAAATATAAATCAATATATAAGTACTTAGACTACTTCTTTTAATAAGTTGACTTTTCAAAATGGAACTCAAAGGCTTATATAGAGAGAATATTAGGAACAACATATATCATGTCTCCTGAATATTTATTTTCATTATTATATTATTTAGTTAATTGTACTTAATTTATATTTGCATTATATTGTATCAAAAATTTTATTTTGTATAGAAGCAGATCTAGTTATTATGCTTTCTTGTGCATGTAGTACCCATCTAAATTGTGTTTCAAGCATAGAGGTCGGGTACTTAATTTATATTTGCATTATATCATACCAAAAATTTTATTATGCGCATATATATAAGCTGAATACTATGCCTCCCTGTATGCTATATATGTGCCACCCATCTAACTGAATTTCAAGGGTAGAGGTGGGATGGATGTTATTGGTTCCACCAATTTTTATTTAGTAATAAAATTAATTTCCAAACATGTTAGTAAAATTATACATGGACAAGAAACTAGTTAGATTTTATCAAGATTTTTACTTATCAACTTTGTAGTATATTTATATTAACAACTTTGTGGTAAATATATACTTGTTTTCACAACGCAGCCTCTTCTCCTCTTTTTTTTTCTAATTGAGCTTCTGATCTTACAGAGAAAAAGACTGTTTGATCACTTTTTTATTTTGACTTTGTGAATTTTAGTCGAGAATTAAGTTTTAAAAAAATCCAAAATAATCAGATCCTTTAATTTAATTATTATGGTTTTTGAAAGAAAACTATAACCAATCAAATAGTTATTGGTTTTTTAATAAACATAATCATTTTGAAAAAAAGAAAAAACACCCACCAATCATGCTGCTCGATTATGGTTTGGTTCAGTTAGTTACACTTATTACTTGGTCGAGCCCTATGCATGTTTAGTGTTGAGCCCGTCATGTTGTTTTTTGGTACGTACGTTCAAAACACTGCTCATGTTAAAATGTAAATTCTGTTAAATTGTGATATTATGCATAATAATATATGTGGTTTTAAATTTTTAATAAATAATAACGTGAAATGATACTTGTACATATAAGATGTACAAAATTCACACTGCCCTAATTATATTTACTTATATATCATTTGCCCTAACTTGTTTAAAATCACAACTCTTGAAAGTGTGTGTAAATAGAAGGGCACAATCTCGATCGATCCACCTAGCCCCGCTTGAACACCAACCATGTCCACCCCGTCTCACATTAGGCAGATCAAACAACAGAGCATGGGCGATCCATTCCAAATCCATCAAAATTGCATCACTAGATATATGGATTGGTGGTTGTGAGAGATGGTCGATGCTGGTAGATATATATATATATCTATATGTATGTAATAATACAACAGATAGAAAGATTTATCAAAAAGATTTATATATTTGTCTCATACATGTTTTCATGTTGCCCAATAAAAAAATATATTGTCTCATATTGCCTGAGAAAACCCTACCCAACTCAATAGTTCTCGACAGTTAGAAATCTCATATGATTTCAAGGGCTCCAGTTTATTATTTAATTTAGACTCAAAAACCTACATGTGAGTTCTTGATTGGCTCAGTATTCTTTGAGTACCAAAGTTTTTTTCAATATTGCGTGTACGTTCCCAATATATTCCACCACATCATGCTGTTGTTCCAACTATGTGGTACTCTATTCAAAAACCCTCTTACTCTCATCAGGGTAGCTTATATATGCTGCTCGTATGCCCATGTGGCAATCCCACTTGGGCATTTGTAAGTCACGTGGTGGGCCACATGGCACTCACTTGTGCATCTGATCTCTATAATTAGAGACCACATGATCTCCATGAAAAAAATTGGTAAAAGCACACATGGTAGTTTATATTATTTTTGTTGGTAAAAGGTAGTGACTTTTGGTTGCAAGGTGAGAAAGAAATACTTTAAAAGGATTTTAAAAAAAAAAAAGTTGGAGAAGATTAAAGAAAATATTTTATAAGTTATGCTTATATATTTTCAAACAAGAGGGTCAGAAATAATCTAAATGTATACCTATCACATGTGACTTGACTATTTTTATTTGATTTTTAGACTTTATATAAAAACTCGATCTGAATTTATAGAAATCAATTTATTCAGGGAGATAAAGTTAAAAAAAAAATACCCTCAAAAGATATCCAATAAATTTTGAGGTATCTCCCATGCCCCCAAGTCATTAATGATTTTCCTCCTTGTTAGAGACATAACCACGGAAGAATTGCAAATTGCAATGATTTCATTTTCATAAATCATATCACATGACTTTTCTCTTCATTAACGACTTGGCAAGTGGCCTAGTACGTCTATTATTAATTAATGCGTAAGAAACACAATTTAAAATACGACGGATATTATATAATCTTGTTTCTTTGTCTGCCCCCACCTTTAGTCACTTGACGTTCTAGTCGCACTCCATGCCATCATACGCTCCTTTACATAAAAGTACTTACAAAACTGTGTGGTAGCCGGATTGATTGTGGCTTTGAATCCACAATCATGGAAATCCATAGAAAACTGAGAGAACTAAACGTTTCAACTAGAATAGGTGATTCTGTGGCGGTTAAACCAATATCTCTAGTTGGTTTAGAAGAGAAATAAAAAGAAAATGCTAATACAAGACTTTGCTTGCATTGTTGTATCACGCTTCCTCATTAACCTAGAGTTGGCCAATGTTGGGTTAATTGTGTTAAATATCCCTGAACTTTTACGTTAGTTGCTCTTCCGATCTCTAATGGCAATATGGGTCACTTGACTTTGATTGCCATCAATTTATTCACTAAACCTTACTTTAACTGTAATTATCATATCACTTAATAAATAAATGCATTAAATTATTTAACAGAAATTGATGAGATATATTAAAGCTGGTTGGGGTTTTATTTGACGTTGACTTGAGCATAAGTCAATGATTGTTTAAAATTATTATATCAAGATGATGTTGATCAATACTGAGATTTTTGTAAACCATCAAATTTTTCTTCTATTTTCCTCTCTAATAAGATGTGTCACTTGGAATATTAAGTTTCTTTTTATTTTTCTTTTTTTTTTGGGGGGGGGACTTTAATTCGATGATGAAGTAACAATTTTGTGTACCTAAATAAAAAGTGTAGTGATCTCAGCTAAATTAAAATCTGGTTATCTAATTGCAATTAATTAAAGATTAGTGGTCTATTTGCTAGTAGTGTGGAAGTTTGATGACATCTGATACAATTAACTCACTATTGCTAAAGAAATGGGCTAATCCAGTAGAAATTTGGAAGAAAAAACATAGAAAAAGAAGCGCTGCATTCAAAATCAAGCAACGCAATTCCCTTTTTTTTCAAACAACATTCCCTTTTTTTTCTTTTGTGCTTTCTTTAACTTAGAGCACGTGCAATGCACATGAAATGGGTGGGTGCCCGACGGGTCAGGTCAGTTTTGAGATCAACATAGAATTGACCCAACTTGTTTAGATTAGGATTTTTCCAAATCGGAACCAATCCCAATCTGAAGCCACCTATGTTGGTTTCGGGTTGGTCATGCTTGGTTTTGGGTTGGTTTAGCGTTCTTTTTAGGGATTGAACCCTACCAAATGGTTTTTGATTGGGCTCTCAGGCCAAATGCCCAACCCTTAATAGGCTAGTATAATATCAAGTAGCATGAGTTTACAAATAACACAACACTTTTTTTAATAAATCATTTCCATAAATTAATTCATATATTACCTCGAATGTGCGGCTCTAGAGAAAAAAATGGAATGCCCTCGTCTTGCAAAGATATCTCCATTTTTTAAAGTAATTATATTACCATTACACTTTTTATTTCTCACACCACATTTTATTTATTTACTCCAACATCCTTAAATAAATTTCCACATAGGCCATCTCTAACCCATAAACTCTAAAATATAGTTTTGCTACTCTAAAATACAGTTTTTCAAACTCTATTTCACTAAACTTCTCCAACACATAAACTCTAAAAAGGACCCCACATATTTTCCACTTCATATTTTCTATGTTTTATAATATTCGATTACTAATATATATTGAAAACTAATCCATTATATTCTTGTTTGTTAATTATTACACGTACAAAATTTTAAACAAATAGTCAAAAATATTACATTTATTATCATGTTGAAAAATAAGTATGATGTACATACCTATAATCACTATAATTCTATATGTAAGACGTTATTGTGTGTTATGCTAAGAGTTTTTTTAATTACATGATTTAACCAAAAAATACAAAAATTAAATTCATGTAACAATGATACAACTAAAATTAAGAGATAAAATGAAGATTTGACAAGACATTAGATTGCATTAGGAAGAAATAAAATACAAAAAACGTAAAAAGTTAGTATAAAATTAGATAACAAAAAGGAAAAAAAACAAACAAACAATACACCAATGGCAGTTACGTAAATAAACAGAACTCCATAAAATGTAGTTTTTGCTTTCTGGACGCCAAATTTGGTATCTAGAAAATTATAACTCCAAAGTGGAGTTCCAATATAGCGTCCGGTTGGAGCATCAACTGAACGCTATAATAGGTCAACCCACGCTAAAAGAGCGTGGGTTAGAGATGCTCAAATAACTTCATTTTAATATTTTAGCACTTTTTTCCCTCTCACCACCACAATCATTACTTTCAACTTTTTTTATTTTTAATCGTTCAAGTCGTACCACAATTGTAGGGATTTTATTGCATTTCCTTTTGATTTGATTCCTCCAATTGAGGATAATATTTGCGTGCATAAGAAATTATGTATTTTATTTACTTATTATTATTTTAATTTCCCATCTTCATTAAGTTTTGAAATAACAAAACCAATTTTTATTTCTATCTTGAGATAAAGACAACTAGATTTTTACTAATACCAAAACAAATTATATGTAATGGCTAATAATAACGTAAGATTATAGGCAATTGTCAACTATAATATTTTATTATCTTATCGCGGACTAATACTTATTAAATTAGTAATATGAAATGTAATTAAATGACCTCAGGAAATAAAGTATTTTATTTTACTTAATAACTATATTATAATAGACATTTTATAAACTTTATTATGTTAATTATAAGCTATTTATCAGAAATTATTTTATTTATTTATTGAATGAACATATTAGGGCATTCCGAAATATATAAAAAAAGTCTGCATGATGAGAATAAAAGATCGTAAAAATCAACCCAATTTTTTAAGGAAAGTTTTTAAAATAAGTTATTATAATAAGATGATGAATACACTTATTTAATAAAATAATAAATTAATGAAATGTTACTCCAGTAGTCCGCAAAAGCAATTAAAAATGATTTTAAAAGGTAAACATTACATAAACAATAACCTGATTTACTTGATTTCATTCCAAAAGCCAAATACTCTTAATGGACATTTGCATTAATAATTTAAGTTTTTGAATACAATAATCAAGTATACATGTATGAATTCACCCATCAAATATAATAAATATATAAAAACTGATACATATTTAGAATTGTGATAATCAATTTCATTTCATATAAATAACATGATACATATATTTTTTTTAAAGATTTCTCTTTAAAGATTGAATTTGAGCTACCTAAAATATAACGTTATACTAGATACTCATCCATGCATTATAGGGGAAGAATACATGTCAAATTATTTAAAAAATAAATAATATAAAATTTTATAAGTTTTTTGTATGGTAAAATTTATAATGTTTTGTTACTTAATAAGAAATAATATAATTTTTAACATCAAGCAAACAATAATATATTTTTTTTCTTATCATCTAAAAGTAACTACAATAAATTTTAACTGGGTTGCTATTGTTAAACCAAATAAATGTCATTTTATTTTTTATACTAATTTAGAGAAATGACATTTTATAAAGCAATTGCTAGTTGGGTGGTTACGTGTAAAATAGTCATAATAGTGTACATATATATAAAAGGAAATTAGTCTGTGGTACCTTTGTACAGCAATTGTTCAGCCAAAACACATGTTAGTAAGGTCTTTTTCAACATTTTGTTTTATATTGTGGTAACTTATGCAATATTTTGAATTTTTCAATTTTTTAAAATTTTTTATTCAATTTTACCTTATCCATCCAATTTTTTCAAATAAGATTCACTGCTCGATTTAATAATTGATAGGTGTCTATCATCATTTAAATTTGATTTGTAGCTGATATATATATATATATATTGGCAAAAAAATTGTAGTTTATAATTCATAAAACAATTTATATATATAAAGAATTAAGTCTGCAGTACCTTTTACTGCATTTTTCCTATCAAAACTATCTTAAGTGAGGTTATTTTAGATTTTTTCTGAATATTAGGTAAATTCTGCAGCAAATTATAGATTAATATTTCCATTTTTTTCAATTAATTAGAGATCATGATTCTTATCTATTATTATCTTTAAGAATCTTTCTCATAAGTTTTGCAAATCCTACATTTCTGATTTAATATCTTTATTGGTCAATGGTTGGGATCTCAAATTAAAGATTTTTATACTGGATGTATCTTATTTTCTTAAATATTTTGCTAGATTAATCTATATTGCAAGTTTTTTATTTTTAAAATAATTTTAATATATTTATATATCTATCTTATCTAAGAAGTATATTTCGTAATTTGTATTAAATTATTTCATTTTTAGTTGATGCATTAATTTTTAATTATTTTTTATATGTTTTTAAATTGAGTCATTATTACGTTCTTCTTTTGTATATAATAAATATGATTTGATTAATATTTCTTAGTTTACAAAATTCCTGTCATGGTGTAGTCATAGAGAAAAATAAAATATTTAATTTCTTGAGATACAAGAATGACAATGGGTCGGGTTGGACAGGGATTGAGTATCCTACACCTGTTACCTTACCCATGAAAAAGACTTTTCTCATTTCCACTTAAATCAAGGATGGGTTGGCGCAGGTAATTCATATTACCCATTTATTAGCCAACTTAAATATATTTATATATTTTTATTTTCAATTTTGTTTAATAAATAGTATTATAACCACTAAAATTGCAATTTAAATTAGTAAGCTTTCTTAATAAGTTTTATCATCTTTTTACTTTTCAAACTATTAGAATTGTTAGTAAATATTTTTATTTTTATCAAAAAATAGTTAAATGGGTTGGGTACGAGTAAAAATTATTGTAACCTTTCTCGACCTATTGTTAAATCGGGTCAATTTTCTTTATCTCATCCCGGCGTAATTACCCATTTAGTCGGGTATTTTCAGTTTTAATAGGATTAGGTACCCATGGATTTCGAGTTTGGAGGGTTTTTTTGTAATCCCTATTAAGGTTACTTAATAGCATTCTATATCAGATAATCACATAATAACTTTTAGTTAATAACAAGATAATCAAAACATTGCAATCTAATGTGGATAATCATATATTACTTAATATTTCGTATTAATGTTAGATATAATTTTTTTTGCTACCCTCTCATGCAACGCACATATGAGAATCTAGTGAAAATTAACATGAATAAAAAACTTAATTAACAACCCACATTTATCAAATAATAATAATAATAAAATAGAAATTAATATGAATGTGGAACTTAATGAATAATTTATTTTCTTCGAATACAAATTTTTTTTTGAAACTTTTAGTTTTTATGATTTGTGTTAATTAAATTGAATATTTAGTTAATTAAACAGGTTAATTGAAAATTATAATTATAATTATTTCTTAATTATTCCCGCTATAAATATTAATAATTAAGACTATTTTTTCTTTAAAAAAATATATCACTACTTTTATATATCATTAATTTATATCATTTTCATGCTATATCACTTTATTGGCATTAAATAAAAAAATATTTTCAAAATATGCAACACAACCCAACCCACAACTATTTCGTACGATGCCAATTATCTAAATTAGTGTAAAAAAATGATATTTAATTGTAGTAACAATAGCAATAGAATTAAATTCTACTATAAATTATAGTTACATTAATATGACAAGAACAAAATTACATTATTATTTGGTTAATGTTAAACATTAATTATTCCTTCAAAATTTCAGCTCAAAACAAAAGGGAAAAAGAAAAAAGTTACGAAATTTCAGATATTATTTAATTTTTTAAATAATTTGATATCTAATTTTCCCTTGCAATGTACAAGTGAAAATCTAGCTATTAATTAATATTCATTTGTACCGGGACAAATTAAAGAAAAAATTATAATTATAATTTTCAAATAACTTAAACTAACAATATATAATTATATATGTTTAATTTTTATTAATTATAAACTACAAATTTCAAAGTATGTTGGACAGTTATATAATCAAATTTATCTATAATTTAAACAATTAAATAATGATAATTATCTATTAGTTATTAAATTTAAATAGTGAATCTTATTTCAAAATGGTGAATGGATAAGGTAAAAATGGATCAAAAATATTTTAAAAACACTGAAAAATTCAGAGTAGCACATAGGTTACGGCGATATGAAAAAAAAATCTCTAAAAAGACCCTATATACTAACAAATTTTTTGGCAGCAAAACTGCCAAGAAATATTTAGTAAAATAATTAAGGAGAAATTAAAAGAATTATAAAAGACGAGATAAGCTATTAAAATTAGACAAAAATTATATGTAAAAATCGGCGAAACGGGAAGCCCTTCCAATCTCTGACATTTTTCCTCTCCAAAAAATTAAATCTTATCCATCGATCAGTAATTTTAAATGAAAATAGATTATCAAAAAGCGAAAATTTTGACTTGAAGATAGAAGAAAATAATGGAAAATTGAAATCAAAACAACTAAATCAAATTAAATCAATTTATATCGGAACAACAAAGATAAAGGTGACCACAAGAATATCCCCCCTAAAATACAGTTTTGGCGGGCAAATTGCACTACAGCTGTACTGCATCCTACTTTCCTTATATATATACACATATTAATTTGTGTTATTTCGCTATTGATATGATTAAAGTTGATTTATATTAAAGGCCATAAGCAAATAATTAACATCATCTACAAAACAAATATAGATTGAAGAATGTTAAAAGAAAATAGGTTAGAACTTTCTTGACTAAGCTGATTCCTTCAGAGATGAATATGTAAAGGTGTACCTAAAAGTTAAATTGAATGTTCGAATTTGTAATCTTCTGTGAGAGAACAATTTGGAAGTTGAGATGCTTTTAAAAAAAAAATTTAATTTAGGGTTGCAATTGGAAAATGGGAAGTAGTTGAATATGTGTGATGGAAAGAAAGAAAATTAAGATGGAAAAGTATTTTAGAAACTTACGATATTTTGTTGCCTAAAATGTAAATTTATTGTGGTATTCTAATTAAAATTTTAAGGTTTTATTTTTTTGAATTACAAAAGGATTGTAGGGAAGGAGAATTGAACCTTAGACTATGGTGTGGGAAGTCAACTCAAATGCCATTAGACTTGTAAAGATTAATTTTTGTAGTGGTAATATAATTATCATTTTTTATCAGTGTCAAATTATATTCCCCTTCCTTTAGTTAATTTTTTAGTTTTTTAATATACCCTCAATTATAACGCATAATAATCAATAACAAAAAACTAAAATAAAATATTCAATAAACCAAATGGCATATTAAGAATATACTCTTAAATTCTATACTTCCAACAACATCAATGAAATTTTCTTAATATATGTGAAAAAGGAAAAGATAATATCTTTACAGGACAGAGAGAGTACAATTAGTGTAAAGTTTTATAACACAATCATCACCAAAATTAATAGACGCTAAATTAATGGTGTGCAAGTACTCTTATCCATTTCTGAAAGTTATTGGAATGGCCACTGAACTGCATGCCATTACCATGAGTTGCTCGGTTTCACTTAAATAGACGGCATATTCTTCAGCTTCTCCCATTTATGATGCTTCCTTCTTCTGATCCCGTTCAATATCACTCACATGAACAGAACAAGAAATCGGCTTGTAACAATGGGAGTAGCCCTTTATTCTTTGCTCCTTGGAATCCCATCCAGCACCTTGGCAGCTGAATGCGCCTACCACACCTCCATACTACATGATATTTGAATATCCATGTTAAATCGGTAAGAAAAAGAAAAATTCAGCATCTTTTAAAGCTATAAATAGAGCTACCTTGTTGAGTTTCCAAATAATAATAATAATAATAATAGAGCTAAATGTTTCAATACTTAGTAAACTTTGCATCATGTCTTCAATTACTAATTAAACTTTAAAATGTCATTATATGCACACTAAACTTTATAAAATTTTTCTTCTTACTCACTCAAGAGAGATCCGTTATTAGACGGAATTGGTGATTTGGCAAATGAAAAGCATATGTGCCATGAGAACTGCCAATTTTGATCAAACGCTAGACGTCTAGTGTGTGAATGGAACTGTGAGAAGTGTAGTTAACTTTGCCATCTAAGACAACCTAACATGCCAACTAATGAAATCTGCAAAAAGAAAGAAAAAACTTCGACTCAAATTTAAAATTAAGAAACAATAAACCAACCTTCACAAAGCAGCACTACTATAGAATTTAAAATAAAAAACAACATTACACATCGGTTCTTACAAAAAACGACGCCTAATGAGTGCGCGGTGGCATTTTTGAAATTAACATGCTTATTATACGTGTCGGTTCTTATGAGAAACCGATGTTGAAAGCGTAACTCATAACGAAGGCATCGGTTCCTTGTTAGGAACCGGCGTGTATTAACTATAATATGCAATGGTTCCTAGTTAGGAACCGATGCTTTTTATAATAGGCATCCGTTCCTTGCAAGGAACCAATGCCTTTTCTTTATATATAATTTCAAAATCCAGGCTCATTTGTTCATTTTGACAGAATACATTTCGAAGCTGGAGAGAGGGTTTCGCGAATTGCACAAGCCGCTAAACCAGTGTTTCTACATCCACAAGGCCCATTTCTCCTTCTAGCTACTTCCCCCATCCTCTTCCACCATTTGGCATCGAACGGCGGGCGGCGAACGGTAGCGTACGACGGCAACAACGTGATTTATTTCACCCATATTTTGCCCCATTTCGATCTTCTCTCGGATTTTGGATAGTTTCCTTCCATTTCTTCATAGCATTTTGCGGACAGACAGAGGTAGGAATATGCTGACCGAAGTGTTGGTGGATTCATTGATAGAGATATCTTTTGTTAGGACCGGAGTGAACCAGTTGGATCAGAACAAGGAGGAGTGTTGGTGGTCCGTTGGAATAGTTCTCATTTGGATTTCTCTCTTTTTTATTTCTTTTGGATGAATATGAAGAGTATTATATTAATAGTGATATATTTGTTTGTTATATTATTATTATATTATACATTATTTAACGTGTGTTTCACGGGACACTCCGGCGACGGCGTGTTGTATAGGAATGGCAATGGGACGGGTATTACCCGATACCCGAGAGTACCCGCCCCGAATAGGGTGGGTATTACCCGCCCCGTTAAGTATCAGGGCGGGTATTACAGGGAGAAATTTTTAGCCCCAAAATCTTATCGGGGCGGGGAAGGGTTTTGGCCGCCCCGCCCCAATACCCGGTCTCTCTGTTTTTTTTTTAAAAAAATATTTTGTTCTCTATGAAATTTTAAATCTAGATGCCAAAGATGAAACTGACATGATATTTAGGATGGCTTTTCATATAATTTTAATTTCATTTTTTCTATACTTTTTTAGTTATTTCTTAACGGGGCGGGTAACGG
>CAVNYN010277440.1:0-13297 GCA_963692815.1 Nyctanthes arbor-tristis
GCTTTCTTAAAGCCTAATGGGAAATATTCTTTCTTATTATGAATAATAATATAATTTACATATTGAGACTAGCTTGCTTATAACAAGTCAAACAGAGATATTATTATATTAAGACATGTAGAATTCACACATTAGGGTGATTATTCTCTTCATGCTTTTACATAAATTTTACACTCTCTGTGATTTGATTTCCTTTTGATTCTTGTGAGGGGTTGCCACCAACACTAGAGATAATCAAGAATAATAATTTATAAAAAGGAAAGAAGCGCGCATTAATTCATAAGTGCTCTAATCATCATCTAATTTATTATACTATGACGGTTCACAATTTCGTAATACTATATATTTTAGATATTTTTTCATAGATCCATATTAGCACAATCAATTCATAACTCATAAATGACATTTGTGTCACACTATCATATAATTAATATGACATTTCTCATTCATAGAAGACCCTGTAATTGTCATTCCTCTAGCTTTTAAATATTTATATATTTTTCACCTTAAAGAATAGACATAATCAACAAGTGGAAAATGAACACTTCAATCAAAAGAGTTCCATTACTGTATAGCTTTTCAGATTAAAAAAATATCAAATGTGATTGGATAAATTTGAACACATAGTGCTCACTATAGACTGAATGTGACATCGAAAAGCAAAAGACAAATCCATCGAAGATTTTGATGATTTTTCCAACATGCCACCACATGGGGTTCGAAATTAATTAATAAATTGATAGCAACAAATAGCCAATCCCAATAATTCTCTCATTAACGTTTGCTCTATAAAATGTATGTTGAAAACATAAATTATGCGTCATGCATTACGTCGCCTTCTACACTTCTCTACAAGCGCGTACGATATTTTTATAATAGAGACAAGTAAGTATGCGAATGATGATCACTGTGTGTATATTTATCATGTAATTTTATATTTAATTACTTATATCTTTTATAAGGCATTGACTCAGAACCGGCTTTGGGTAAGCGACCAAAGCGGTCGCTTAAGGCCCGCAGTTCAAATAAGTCAAACAATTTATAGTCGAGTTTTTTGAAATATATATATCCAAAACATAAAATAACAATTATATGTAGACAATTTTATCACAAATTGTTTAGTAGCCTAGTGGTAAAGCTATTTATTTTAGTCTCCATATTTAATTATAGGTCAAAGGTTCAAATCTTTATATCTACAAATTTGATTTTATTTTTTTAAGGGGCCAATTTAAATTCTCATTTTTTTGTGTTTAATAATAGTTATAATTCTTGTAATTTTTATTAAATTTCAAATACCAAATATTAAATTTGTAGTATAATTTTATATAAGAACAGGGTCTTCTTAATGTTTTAGTCTTTTTAAATGATAAAATATAATCAAACGTCTTACAAATTGACAAATATTAAAGCTTATTGAAATGAAAATTTCTTTGAATATTATTAAAACGTTTACTTATTTTGTTTATCTATTTAATATAAAATTTAAATATTCAAAGTTTAAACTATTAAAATCGTGTTTAATCTAAAATTTTTTTAAAAAAGGCCCCATTTAAATTTTGCATAAGCCCCCGGAATCTATGGGTCTGCCCTGCATTGACTTATAAAGAAAAATGATAAAACATCATACATCTAAAACTATTATGATACCAAATTAATATATAATATATGGCGTGATATTAGCTGCGTTGAGATGATATGATTTGAAGAGTGTATAATGATCTATTGACATTATATTATATCATTGTCCAATGCATTCAAACGTCTAGTGGTTGAACATTCCTATTCCACATGGTGTACTAATCATACTCATTATTGTTAGAAAAATTTTACAGGTTCTCATGTCTAACAAAAAATTTTATAGTAGAGGAAGAATTTCATTGTAACAGAAATAAAAAGAAAGAAAAACATATATATAAAACTAGACTATAATTCTGATCCAACAGCGGCCATTGGGCAGTTTTCTTTTTCATTTATTGACCCATGTAAAAGTGAGACTTGCATTGACTCACCTTGCGATACCCGAAATTTGATGCTAGATCATTCCCGGACTAATTTATAATAGTAGCTTGCCTTTTAATTGGAAAAGTTTATTTGTATGTAACATAGGATGCATCCACCAAATTTTGCCTAAATTAACTATAAATATTACTTTTTAGTGGTACTCTGCCTACTAAATCTCAATACAAATGACCAACATCTTTGTAGTTTAGTGGTATCTGTATTAGTTGTTTACACCCTTAGTCAATAATTCGATTCCCCTCCTTTGCAATCACTTTGTAATGTTAAAAAACAAAATCTCAATACAAATGAATAATTATTTGAGATGAAAAAGAAGACAACAATTTTTGTTATTAGGGAATAGAAACAAAGTATGTCACATTAACATTAGGGTAAAATAAGTTGTCTTCATGGCACAAAATAAATATTTTCATTATCCGGTATAGTTGAAGTTGTAAATTTGAAAATTACTTTTGGCTTTTTATCTTATACTAGTTGTATACCGTTGCGTTACATGGAATAGAATAATTAGCAAAAAAAATTGCGTCGAAATTTTTAAAACTAAATAATTATAATTTTATTGTGCATTACTTACTTATCTATAAGTATGATACCAATGTGCACAAAATAAAATCAAATTAAAACGTACAATATTTTCACTTTTCGTAAATCTTGTTAAATTGTCATTCTAGAACAATACTCTCAAGTAATAGAAATGAGAATGAGGAATTTTTACAAAATTAATTTCATGTCGAGTATGGAAACTAAGAAACTATGGAAAATAGAGGACGTGAAATTTACACAATTTCAGAATTATCTTACACCCACATTCTTATTCAATAGGGTGTGGAAGATATTCATTTATCAAAATGAATTATTTTCCACATTCATTCTCCACCATAATTCTCAGAAAAATTATTTTTCGTATTTCCTCATTGCTATTCACGAAATCTACTCTGAAAAATCTAAAATACACATTTTCCAATTACAAAAGACTTAAAGGAAGCAATATTACAACAAATAATAGATTCTATATAATTTACCATTTATTCCTAACATTAATTTTTAACCATTTTCCGTTCTAAAAAGAATTAAAAGTTTTTTTTGTTCTAAATCATTACTATCAAATATTATTACTATCGTATCCCCTCAATTTAAACTTTTATCAATATATAGGTTTCCAGAAAAAAATAATAAATTAAGATCATGTACTAAACATATAATCTTAGGTTTTATGACATGTAATTTATCGTATTGAATTAAGGTTTTAATTTTAATTTATTATTATATTATCAATCTCACGAGTAGACACTTAATCGAAATAAGAAGAAATCTCAATAATCCAATATTTGAAACTTTTAGAATTTCAAAAAAATATAGAAACTTTTATACATTATTATAAAATAAAATGATAGTAAAGTGTAACTAATAGATAAGTATTATCTTTTTTCTAAATAAAATGAGTAAGTATTATTATTAATATATTATTATAAAATAAAAGAATAAAAGAAGCATATAAAAGTAGGATAGTAGTTTTGACAGGAAAACTTGCATATGACCACTATCCTACTTTAATATATATTAGATAAGATATCTAAATGCCAAAGAAAATAACCAGGTCCTTTTTTTATTATTTTTTCTTTATTTTAAAACAAACACTAAAATACGTTTCAAAAAAAAAACTAAAATATTTGAAGAAGATGGATATTTTTTCTGATATTGTATTATATAAAAATAATACAATATTATTTTCTTTATTATTGCATTATTTTCTTCATTATTGTGCTACAATATTTGACGAAAAGGGATATTGTTTTTAAATGCTAAAGAATCAAACAATACAATATTATTTTTTTATTGATTTGCTACAATATCTGAAGAAGACAGGTATAATTGTTTTTCAAACGCATATATTTTGCATACAAAATTTTGCAAACAAAACCATTTAAAACTGCTAGTTTGCATCTGCAAAAAGAAATTTTTCTAAATTTAAGTTGATTAGACTCATCTCCAATTAACTAGGCCCTAGTTGAGAAACAAATGTTTGATCAACCAGATTGTATGAATATATGATTGATATTTCTATTAAAATTGTAAGGCATATAGAATTCAAGTGACTGTTTTGAATAGATATTTTAAGAATCATTTTTCTCTCAAATTCATTTTCAACCGAACTTTATTCAATAAGAAGTATCATGTAATTCAATCACCTTTGAAAATTTATCATTTTCAACTATGTCTGCTATAAAACAGAATAATAATAATAATAATCATCATAATAATTAATTAATTAATAAATTAATTAATGAAACAAAAAGAAAAAAAATCATTTTCCTAACAAAAATCTAGTATCTCTTGAGCAAACTATGGATTATGCAACATCAATAATGAGGTATGGTGTTGCCAAGACCCCAATGGTCTGATGACATCTTAGTTTGGTTCTTAAACCTTTAGTCAAGGGTTCAATTCCCCATCCTTACAATCTCCTTTGTAATATCAGAAACAAAAATAAAAAATAATGGGGTATAGTGTTGATAGACTATGTGCTTGTACACACACACATATGTATTTTGGAAGATATTTTGCTTGTGTAAAGTGTTAGTCATCTATATCTATTTGACTAACAAAAAAGATACATTGTAAAGCAAAATTATTTATTATTATATTTGTTATTCTACATCCATACATGGTTTTCTCAACACAGTTTGATTGATTCAATCAGAGTGATGTTAATTGTTATCACTAGATTGGGAGATGAATTGAGATGCATAAATATATGAGATTGTTATTTATTCAACGGCCAATAAGAAAATAACAATTAGACCGAAGAATAAATAGCATTATTATTCATTCAATAATTATGTCAATAATATGTCACATAAGTATATCTTTTAGTTAAGGCTAATTATATTTACACTCTTAACTATTATTTGGTATCCAACCTTTTTTTTTTTTTTTAAAATGGTACACAGTCTTTTTTTTAGCACTAAATATTTTGCATATAATACTATACTTGAGTCCTAAAGTTTTTTTCTTCCCAATTTATTTCATTATCATTAATCCTTCAGTAGCTAATGCATTTGACTGGTAAATTACGGTTTATCTCTAAATATTACTACCATGTTAGTTTTTGAAAATTAGGTGCAAATGTTACACTTTCGTTATTTTTTGTTATTTAGTGATTTTAAATTAATATGGGTATATAATTATTTTAACAATCACATAAAATAAAATTTGAGCGAAAATTATCTTTGTAGGCAAATGTATGTTAGTAAAAAGTCAAAGAAAAAAATGTAACCAAAATAATGTTGAGGTTGTAATTTCATAGTAAACATTAAGAATCTTATTACAATTGTGGTGTGATGTACAAAATAAATATTGCGGAATTTTCTAAGGAAGCCATGGCGGGGTTCTTTACAGAGATTGAGAACCAATGAGATGCTGACATGTGGTGTGTGTCAGTTTGTGATTAGAGACTGAGTTCTGTAAAGAACCCAGACTGGGTTCCATATCTGAACCGCATATTATTATTGTGGCATGTATGTAATTATCCTTAAATTAATTCATAATTCTGGGAAACTTCAATTTTCTTTTTGCACTCAATCTTGACGATGAAAAATGTCTTATTTTAGTCCTCAACTTTGATGTTAGTCTTTTGAATACTAATAATAATAATAAGTTTTAGAAAATAATTTTATAGATGAAAAAATAAAAAGGGGTGGTTTTTTTTTTTTAATTACAAATAGGGAGAAGGGGTCCCTAGGGGTGGGAGGACGCGGCTTGAATTCGGGTGAGAAAATACCCTACGACTAAGCTATGGACAGCGAGCCAATGAAAAAGTAATGAAATTTATAAAAATAATACATTTAAAATTTTTTCTAAAAATGTGGTTCGGATCAATGCCGTTGTAATGATTAGATGCTTACCTTCCAGTCTGGAGGCAGTGATGGAGCCAAAGAAAAATTTTAGCGGGGCCAACACTATTTAACTAATGATATGCTACTTATTTTATCGCTTCCCCCAACCCTCCCAAAAAACAAAAAAAAATAAATAAAAACAATACTTATTAAAAATATAATAATGATGATACTTTTTACATGTAATGAAACGGTTATCATTCATAGAAAATTTCATAGAATACAATGACCTTAAAAAACGATAATTTGGCAAGGTTTTTTTAGTTTGAATTCCAATATGATTTATGTTTAAACCCATAATGACTTTGTATGATCTAATATATCAGATATATTTAACTTTTCCAATTGCAAGATTGAAGACATGCAATTTAAGTCAGAGAATTGAACTTTATATAAAACAAAAAACAATAAACTAGTTGATGAGTATGAGTGCCTTTGACTAATAATAAAGCAAATAACCTAATTATCTTATGTCTGTAATATCTTCTTTCATTTCCTAATTTACATACTACATTCAAGGGTAAAGACAAAAGGGGAAAAAAGGGGGGAAAAATCAAAGGCGGGGACCCCACAACCTCCCAAACGGCTCCGCCACTTTCAAGAGGTCATATATACGAATGTAAAGTTAATTTGTAAAAGTCTTAAAAAAATTTAATTGCATAATAATATCACTTGATATTTGATATAGAAAATGACATAAAATTAAATGTCTAATGTCATAAATAATACAAGACTTTTATATAGTGTGTATCTAAACATGCTACATCACTTTGTTTATATGCACACTACAAGTGAACAACAAAGTATTGTATAGCCCTCCGGGGCATGGTTCAATCGATTGAACAATCAGCACAAAGACTTGCTTTCAGCGATATGGTGGGATGTTCGAAACCCATTAAAGGCATTTAGAGGGATTATTTACACATCATTGCTAAGTGTTAGAGGTATGGTGGTAGGCTCCGTTGTGTGCAGAAGTGTACAGTCTTGTGAGGAAAACTAGAGACCAGTTGATGCACATTCTGCAATTTATCTCGTCTAGAGTTCTAGGGGCAAAGGTCCTAGAGGCTCAAAATTAGTCTGGTGTAAGTTGGGATACTGATGACAATAAAAAAAAAACCAAAGTATTGTCTAGGTGAGAGACAGCTAATGTGCATCTAAAGTTAGCGAAGGTTTGGGTCGTACAACAACTAAGCCGCACATGCCTGCCACTTTATATATATATATATATATATATATATATAAGCCGCACCCAACTTGTTGTATTGATAATTAATTCCTTTGTCAAACTTCTATTTTACCAATATTTTATTCATCTATCCTTTTTTAATTTGAAGAATTCATCCATCTATTTAAGGGAAAAAATGCTTACAAATGTTTTAAATTTAAAGAACATTAGGAGTAACGATATGATGTTTCTAAAGATAACTCACAGAAAAGATTTTTAATGTTTATGTTTTTTGTATGTAGTCTAGTCTAGTTTATTATTAACATATTCTAATTGTGTAAAACACTATCAACTCTACCCGAGTGTCCATGTCATGTTCACGTAATAATCATTTGGTAGTTGTTTAAAAAAAAAAAAAAAGGATTAGTTGGTAGTCAAAAAGTGGGTAACCTAAAGGTCGACGCTTGACTAAAATGAATATTTATACAATGTAACTGTCAAGATGGTCAAAATTATATCAAAGTTATTATTTAAAAAAAGTTTTAAAGTACCACTGATAACAAAATTAACTTTTAAACCTAAACTCCAAAATTCATTTTTGTTTTTCTTCTTTTTGGAGGCTAATGAGTTGCAGAGGTCGTTATCTACTATGTATAGTGGAGATACGTATTACCATGACTTATGAAATTGAAGTATTATGACAAGTAAACTTGTTGGTAAAGTACTGTGATTATAAACGCTAATAGAATAAAGTATTTTGTGAAAATCAGTAACAAATTGTCTTTGTCCGCTACCATTCAAAAGGTTGATGTCTATGGTCATCAACAGGTCGACCAGCCATGGTCAGGGGCGGATCCAGGGGAAGTCTCTCCTGGCCCACGGCTAGGTCCAAATTGGGCAAAACCTCTAAGGAAAAAAACATTATATGTTTTATATGTTTGGGTTAGGAGAAAAAATAATTGAGCTAAGAGTAAACCGGCATCTTGGCTCCGCTCTTGGCCATGGTTGCCTTGTAATGTCCGAGTTTGTGTATATTATAATATACATATATAAAGGTGGCCAAGATTACAGGCGGGATTTTCTCATCTAACCCCAGTGAATGTGGGAACTAAGAACAAGTTATTATAATAATTCAATGTTCCTCGGATTCTAACTTATTTGCCTTCCAAGTGAGGCTATTTGGTGCAATGTACCAGTCAATCACCAAGTGGAATTATCACGCTAAAGATTCATTATTATTTTTTTAAATACGATTACATTCTGCATTTCTTACTGTAAAATGTGTATAAATACAAGACACACTAAGTAGAAATAAATCTACAATATATAAGTAGAATAAAGGCCCAGTATAGGAGAATTAAACATAGGACTTATAAGTACTATTAATTTGATATCATCTAAAGTGCTTTTAACTAATTAGAGACACTTGTAATTTATCAATGGAGGTGTGTATTTTTTTACAATGTCCATTGTGGCGAGGTGACCTTTTTTTTTTATGCGTTTATAAATAGTACTATTCTGAATCAACATTGATCTCCCATCGTAAAAACATGAGATATGTAGACACTTCGATTGCTACGTAAAAATTTCTGATTGACTTATGGTTATTTTTCAAATAGAAATTGTAAAATTAAGTTACGTTGTCTAGAAAATAAAAATATCAGGATTTGTATGTCTAGCATGCCTTGAAATAGATATCATCACTATGTAACACAAACCTGAATACATGTCTAACGTGTACGCAGTACTAAATTAAAGTAAACATAGAAACTCTTAGAAAAAATTAAACCAAATCGAGGCACCCATATAATAGAACAAATCAATTCACTATACGATGAGTTCAACTAGCCAGGAATGACAACGGGGTGGGTACACCTCCCCTACTCGGCCCTATTTTTGAAAACCCCGCCCCAAACCCGATTGATCAATTGGGGCGGGTGGTTTGGGATGGGTAGGAGAAAAATACCCGTTACCGGCCTTTTTTTTGAAAATCCTTAAAAATTTTCCAAAAATTCAAAAGAAAAGAAAAAGGTGAACTACATAAAAAATCTATTCAAATAACATCAACCTATCAAAACTTGAATACTCTTAGTAGTTAAAAAAATTAAATACAATGAAACAACATTCAACCACATATTAAAAGTTCAACCATAAATTATCACACAAAAACTTCAAACTATCGCGGCGGAGAATCTGGAAATGCATGGAGACATACTCGAATGAACAATGAATTGGTTTAGGGTTTAGTTGTCTTAATTTAATTTTGGTATTTTAAGTAAACTCAAATTTTGAATTATAGAATAAAAGTTAGCTAATGTAAAAGGTTAACAAAAAGAAAAGGTTGGGCAAAGTGGATGTGGCTTAGTGCTTTAAGCATGTCTATTGGGTTTGATTCTTCATGGCTGCACATCAATTTTTTTTTTTTAAAAGGGCAGCTCATTGGGTCGGGGAAGCCACTAGCCCGTTAAGAATGGGTCGGGGAAGCCACCACCCGCCCCGTTAGGAATTTGGGGCGAGGACTTTCGCCTCATACCTGCCCCACCACTTAATTAACAGGTCTTTATGGGCTTCGGGTATTGAGTCTGAAATTCCATTCGTAAGTTCAATAGAACAAGAGATAGATATCAAGTTAATGAATTCGCAAATACACAATAACTCAAAAGAAATACTAAAATCAAACCGGATTTGAATCTCTCTTTTCGACGCGTGCTTGTAATAATGAGTCCTCCTAACTGCTTCCTTCAATCTCTTGCTACTTGAATCATTACTCCCCCGTGCGTACGTGATTCCTTCCTTCACAACGAAGAGAACTCTTTCCATTTGGATTGATTCTCACAATCACTGGACTACATAGCCTTCATAGCACTTATAAGTTTTCAATTGTTATTTATTTATTATTGTCGCATTTACATAATAATATACTAATTAATATGATAATGTACAGTTTTTAGAGAAGAGACTCGGTTTCGAATCACACAATTTGTCTCCTAATTTACTTCCTCTCCGTCTGCCCACTTGTATTAAAAAGGATGATAACGTACTTAAAAATGACAGCAAATATTTTTATCACACTTTTATTTAATTTATTATTTATTTCTTGCTTAATTAAAGATATCGCAGACCAATAAAGTTTGATATCGTCGACCAATAAAGTTTTCTTTTATTCATTCACAACGTAGTTTTAGACCCCCCAAAAAAATAAAAATAAAATAAAAGCCATCTAGAGATAAAAACATACTCAATATACTTGCCGAAAAGAGAGAATAATAAAGAGTGTAATTAATGAACTGAAGAGCCTTTAGGTGCAATAATATTACTCCCTTCTTTCCATAAAGATAGTCTAATATATTATTTTTGTCTGTTTAAAAAAGATAGTCCACTTATCATATTAAATATTTTTTTATTTATTTTTCATTTTCTTATATGTATGCCTCTAATTAATGTATGATATTACTCTACATCAACTGCCTATAGGCATTAACAAGATATAAGAGTATATATGAAAATATATATGTAAAATTTAATGTTTCAATTATATTAACCATCATTTCTTATTCTGTATAAAAATAACTACCAGACTATTTTTGTGGGGACGAAGGGATTATTATTATTATTACTATTCACCAATACACCAACTGCTTGGGCCAATGAGCTTTTAGCCCATTTGGTTAGGAGGTTAAAGTTAAGGCCTTAGGACGTAGAGGTCTCAGGTTCGATTCCCCTGTGTGAGGGTTTGTCTACATTTTATATGTAGTTTGTTGTCTCCTGTATAAGAGTTTGAGTTCGTTTGTATTATTGATTTCTGTGGGCTGTGTTTCAGAATGATATATATCTATATGTACTTGTACTGCCATAATACTGATTGTAATTGTACTAAAAAAATACACCCACTGCTTGGAAAAGTTTTGGGGACTGCTATTTGTTTATGGTCTAAATAGTGTACCCTATATTTTGATACTTAATTGTGCACACATCAAATATATTGATAATATTCAAGAACTATAGAGAAGTTTTTTAAAAAACTTTCCAACCCAGTGCCTACACGTGGGTTGTCTCATGTGGAGCGTGTCAATGTAGGCACACATGGCTTTGCTAGTTTTTTAATAAAACTTATCAAAAGTTCTTGAACATTATTATCAAATATATTATCTAGGATAATAATGTTAAATATTCACCATATCTCGTGTCTACATATTGATGATGTCCACTCCCATTACCTAAATGCTGAGGGGCTTGGCTATGATCGAGGTTATTTTTAAAATTTTCATATAGCACACGAGACAAGATATCTAGACGTACAAAATAAATGACATTAAAAATATTAAATTGGATCATAATTTAATCTTTGAAAAATTGCAAAATAAAACTTCCAAAATAGAGATATGGAGAATATGTAATTGGAAATAAAATGAACCTATTAAACACCTTGTGATAAAAATTAGTTGTTGAAGTAGAAATACACTCATTTATAACATTTCCAATCTTTTTAGATATCATCCAAACTTTGATAATAGATTCGATGCTGCTAAAACCATGGTTTTGAATGGTGCTTTCGATCCCAAGCTTGCTGAAACTCTTGGCGTTCGCGACGGAGAAATGTCTAGCCAATATCATTGTTGAGATGATGTTCTAGTGGTCTACAAGGCTCTTTAAAATGCTATTCTAGACTATTCACACTTTTGATTATTGAAGAATGTCAATTTGTAGGTGCCATTTCTTGTTGTCAGAGATGTGCGAATTAAGCTGCTTATAGACTTGCTAGGGCAATTAGTTCTTTGTCAGATTTTCATTTATGATGTACTTCAAATTGATGTTATAAATGAACAAGTCTCTCTTACCTTCAAAATAAATAAAGGGATCTTTACATGTAAGTTATTACATTTATAATAAATTATAAAAATACTCTCAATTGTAACTATTTTGGTTTTGAGAGTAGTTATTAGAAATAAATTCCAAAAATAGTTATTACACTCTCAATTGTAATTTGTTATACTGATTGTATTCTTTTAAATAGAATAATCCGACCTTTTTAATTTATCAATTAAAAATTAATATGAGTATTTTTTAATTATAAAGGTCAATAAGTGTGTATTGACTAATTTCCATATAAAATGAATGGAGATGGCAAAGTTGGGCGAAAAAAACTAGAAAAGCCCACATTCCTTGCTTATTACAGGAAGGGTGAAGGCCCAGTTTACACCCCAAAACCCACTTCGTCATTGGGCTGAATCGCCCCATGCAGACCGGAGGGTACGCCAAGTCTCTTATGAGTTTCATTTCTAATTGAAGATTTAAATCTCGTATCTAGCTTTTCTTCCCTATCTATATATTATTATTATTATTATTATTATTATTATTATTATTATTATTATTATTATACTATAAAAGTGGAAGAGTAGCCAGAGGGATACCCTTCAATTTCTCGCCCATAATAATTTTCATAGTGTATCTCTTTTCCCTTTTTTTTGTTAATCTCTGGTGTGCACATGCCTTTATACTATATGCGGGCCCAATCATTATAGTCATTTGCTTCTTTGATACAAATTTATATTACCACTTATTCAATGG
This sequence comes from Nyctanthes arbor-tristis, assembly GCA_963692815.1. Lineage (NCBI taxonomy): Eukaryota > Viridiplantae > Streptophyta > Magnoliopsida > Lamiales > Oleaceae > Nyctanthes > Nyctanthes arbor-tristis. Next base: position 12,649 of record CAVNYN010277440.1, read on the forward strand.
GCTCATCCCATTCTCCAAGGAGGCAACTATGCATACGTTTCTTTCTTTCTTTTCCTTTTTCTTTTTCATTTTTTTGGGAAAAAAAATGCCAAAGTTTCTTTTTCTTTTTTTTTTCCTTTTTTTTTTTAAATCCGCAGAAGTTTCTTTGCAACCAAAGAATTATTAAAACCGATTTGGGATACCCCTTTTCTTATGAGTATTCAACTGTGATTGATTCATATTTATGCAAAGAGTTGTCTAATCCAGGAAGATGTCATGAACTCACTGTAGTTAAAATCGAAGTTGCAGCATCTTCACTGATGATCTTCCTTCGCGATCCCTTTGGATACTCTCAAGGCGGAAAGATTTTCAGTCAATTTTCCATATAAAATTCTTAATCGACATAATAGAAACTTACAGACAGAAAAAAGGGCTTTGCCGCTTTTAGCATGAATAATTCCAGAGTTTTTCTTTGGATATATTCTACAAGGTGAAGATTAATTCTTGATATTCATTGGTAAAAATGTTCAATATTTATTGTAGTTTTACTGAAGACAACTTTTGAGCTTTAGTCTGTATATTTATGTTCGCTGGTCATTTGTCAATTATCTTGAGTTCAAGATTAATAAATGAAATTTGTTTCTTACTGTGGTATTTGTAACAGTTGTAG
>CAVNYN010277450.1:0-11031 GCA_963692815.1 Nyctanthes arbor-tristis
TGAATAAGCAAAGCTTTCCAAAATAACTTAAATACTGGAGTACTTGTCTACCGAGAAAAAACTTTGGTACGAGAGTTTTACAAAGTCTTCTTGTGTTCCATTATTCCAATTTGAGTTTTATTTCCAAGGGCTTGTAAATACACCCAATAGTTAGGACCTGCGAATAGGCAAATTTTTTGACCTATCCACTTAAAGTTGTAAATCCCATAGGAAAGGCATTCAAGGGACATTTCGTTCAACAAAAATCTATTTTGTTGAAGGGTACCATCACAGCATGTCATAAGCTAGCCTGAAATTAGAGATGAGGATCCATGTATTTATGCACAAGTCTCGTCAATAGCCAAGTACTTTTCTTGTAAACTTTGTTATTACAACTTTTCTACTCAACTCAATATTAAAGAGAGATCTCCAAAAAGACTCTGAATTTTGACGAGTACTACTTGCTATGTCTTATATTGATTGAACTATGCCAAATTCAAAATCACTACCAATGCTACTTGCAAACTTGCAAAAGACACAAATATTACATCTCATAATTAGCATCCAAAATTCAGCAAAATCTATCAACTTTTGCACATGCTAAGATACTCCGGAAGTATTGTAAGAAACTTGCTTTTTGACATAGATCTCTCTTCAAAGATGCCTTTTGCTGCTATCCCCTGCGGCTAAACAAGATACACTTCCCTAGCAATAACATGCAAATCAAAATTAAAAGAAAAGGAAAAATAAACAATTTTAGTTCTTTCCATTTATACTACAATAAGCTCATTCTCATGCCATGTAAGATGAATGTAAAGTCAAAATAAATAAAAAGGAAAATTCTAGTTGGACAAAAAGAGGGACAAAAAAGGTGACAAATTGACATGTGGGTTATATGATAAGTGTTGATGTAAAAGTGATGTGATGTGTTGAAAAAAAAGATTGTACCATGTGTCAGTTTTGTTAGATTTTTTGTATATGTGTTTGTTCAAATAGTACAATTCAAAAAAAAAAAAAAAAGAACATGGCTTGATAGAGGCGATTCTAGCATCATAGTACTATTATAAAGGGCTTAATGATAATTTAATTTAACGGACTAAAATCCATAGCCAAATATGAAACAATTTCATTAATAAAGTGTAATATAAAAAGCTTTCAAAATTTGATATGACTGTCACATCTAAAATTGAATATAACTTAAACTGATAACAAATTTGAACTTGCAAAATAGATTTTATATGCAAAAAAATATCAACTATCAGAACAATAACCCGTGTACGTCTCTAACATTCTCCTATTATACTAATAAATAAATATCTTTGTACTAAAAAATTCTTTGGATTTCAATTGGAGTTATTTGAAACTCACTCTTTTATTAGATAGTATATTTAACTACTTTGACTAATTTACAAGTTAGAAAAAATATTCAACAAGATAGGCAACTAAAAAACAAGCTGAGCAACAATTATAATTTAGGAAAGTACTCAAATGCAGAAAACACAACCACTATATGTAAAAACAAGTTCAATAAAATATACCATTCAATTGCAAAGTATACTTTAGGTAGAAAGTATACAGTGACCGAAGTTTATACAAAGCTCTTTATAATGAAAAACTATGAGCAGATTATATAAAGGAAACTTTAAAGACGAAAAGATTCAACATTTGTGGAAAACAGACACAAGAAAAGCTACCCATCACCAGCCTTCTCAGCACCAATGACAACTTAAACATAACATCCAACTCGTCATACTAAGAGAGCATTCAGTTGGCTTGCCTCTAAACATGAATATGCTATCTTAATTAAAAAAATATATAAATTAATAACAAAATCGGCGCACTATACAAATTTGTCAATCAATTTTTGATATATATATATATATATATATTTTTTTTTTTTTTGAAAAGCAATTTTAGATTTTTTAGGATGCACCTCGGTTTGAAACTAACAAATAAAAATAGTGGAGCACCAATTGAAAATATAGAATGCCATACAACATAAAGAAATATCCTTTCGTGCCAAGAACTCAGACCATGGATGCTCGATGTTAGTACAAAAAGTCTTGTAAAATGTTGGTATTCCTAATTTTATTTGTGTCAAAAAGTGTTCAAAATATTGTTACGGTTTTTGCATGACATTATTTACATGTGATATTTTTAGCATGCAAATTTGATATGTGTCTTGGCTGAAAAGAAAGTGTTGGGCGTCTGTACACTTTCTTAAGGCAGAAGAATTGTAATTCCATGCATACTCTATGTTTCCTAGTTTAAGTTGTCTTAGATCACCATATTTAACTAGGTTCAAAATATATGCATGTCAAGTTCTAATAAAGATTAGGAAATTTTGTGTTTATGGTATATTACAATTCTAACTTTCCTTGTTTTGATTTTGACTTGAATATCTTCCGATCTAATTCTTGTCTTGCACAAGAATTCAAAGACCATTCTATAAATTCTTGTCGGTCAAACATCGAGGTTACATGTCTTGAGCAAAAGGACTTCACGAGAATATTACTTCATAGCTCGACGTAAAACAAGAAACAATTCAAGTTGTGTTTATTCGACAACCCTTCATAGTGCGTCAGTAGGCGACTAACATATGTGTGAGGGACTTATCCACTCAAGGTTGAAGTAGTTCAGGAGTTTAAGTGTCCCAAGATGAGTTCGGGAGATTTCTAGAGCTTGATGTACGTTCGAGGAGGAGCGAGGGAGAAAAAAGAAGCAATGGGAGTTGTCAACACGTCAAGAGGCGAAAAGAGGGAGTTTTTTTTATAAGTTTTCCTTTTGAGTGTTTTGTGTCTATTGTGATAGCACTTAATTATCTTTCTCTGTACTAAACTTTGCTTGAGTTAGTGGATTGGGTTGTCCCGTAGCAAGGGTGCCGTCAGTTTTTCCCCTTTTAGGGTTTTCACGTAAACAATTCTGGTGTTGTTTACTTTCTGCGTATATACTCGAGCTAGACATATCTAGATCGTGTTACACTTTACACCAGATTAACTGTTTAAGTAGCTTGGCAGGATACATCCTGATTAGAGTCTAGATAACTACATATATTCACAATTGGTATCAGAGCATGTTCATTTAAGCTACTGTTAAACCACCTATACTTGACGGGCCTAACTATGTATATTGGAAAGTCTGCATGCAAATTTATATTCAATCTATAGATAATAGGGTTTGGACTTCCATCCTTACTGGTTACAAAGCACCCATTGTCATTACTGTAGATGGTACTGTTTCTATTAAGCCTGAGACTCAATATACTACTGAAGAAAATACTGCATGTGGTTGGAATTCTAAAGCTTTAAATGCTATTTTTTCCTTTATAGATCAAAATCAATTCAGACTTGTTACTAATTACAGGACTGCTGAGGAAGCTTGGGATGTTCTTCAAGTTGCTAATGAAGGAACAACTGCAGCCAAGTCGTCAAGGCTCTAGATGCTCACTTTTGAGTTTGAGCAAATCAAAATGAAGGAAAATGAAGAATTCAAGGATTACTATGCTAGGTTGTGCAAAATCACCAATCAAGCATAGGCTCTGGGTAAGATATATTCTGAACGAAAGATTGTAAAAAAGATTCTCAGATCTTTCCCAGACAGATTCTACACAAAGGTCACTGCCATTGAAGAAAGCAAGGATGTGGACGAGATGAAGGTTGAAGAGCTTGTGGGATCTTTGTTAACATACGAGTTGAACTTATCCAAAAGGAAAAAGGAGAAAAAGTTTGGGATTGCATTCAAAAGCAAAGTGGAAGATTTTGAAACTGAGGAAGAATCTGATGAAGATGATAATATTGCACTCCTCACCAAACAGCTCAAGAAGTTCTTGACAACTAAACAAAAAAAGGTAGGAGATTCATAAATCAGAGCATACCTCAAAGATCATATCAGATGAAAAATCAGAATCAAGGTGGAGAACAACAACAAAATCAACAGAGGAAATCTAGCTACAGAAAATCCAGAGATAACTTTTCTCTAAGAAGCAACCTACTAGTAGAATAAGCTGTAGAGAATGTGAAGGCTATGGCATTGTCATAGAATGTCTAAATGCTCAGAGAAGAAAGAAAGGTAAAAAGGCGATGAAAGTTACCTGGAGTGAAGACGAGGAGGATGTGTCTGGATCAGAATCAGAGAGTTTGTCAGAAGAACATATTACATTCTGACACTGCAAACACTGCAGCCTCAGACCGGTTCTATGAACTACCTCACTGCTAACACTGCAAAACCTTCTACAAGTGAGAAGATATCTTATCCCAACTGTGTAACACTACAGAATCAGCTTGCAGCAGAACAAGATAAATGTGACATGCTTCAAGTCATGATAAAATTTTTTAATGATGAGAAAGGAGATCTATACAAAACCATTGAACAAAAAGGTGAGCAGATCAAATAGCTGACAACTGATTTAGAGAATGCCCATGAAAGGATCAAATAGCTGACAATTGGAACTACAAGGTTGAATGAAGTCCTGAAGTAAGAAAGAGCTTCAGGGGATACATCTGGACTGGGATATGAAGGAAAAGGTAAAGCTGCCTAGCAGACAGTTTTCATGATAGAATCAGGGGAAAACTTCCAAAAAGAACCTATAGTACATAAATAGAATTTTGGACCTCAATAAGATATGTCTGGACCTTCTTCGAGCAAAATTGTCCAAAAGAACAGTCCACCAAAGCAGCAACAGCAGAACACCAGAAACCAACATGCTACTGTCAGACCAGTTCAGAACTCCAATGTGTATGGTAAGGTCAGATAAGTAAATTGTAACTTTTATGGTGAATTTGGTCACGATGTTTTCAATTGTCAGAAATATATAAAATTGATCAATATACACAAAGTCAGAATACTTGAAGCAAAAGGTAAGGTAAAACAGGTTTGAGTGAAAAGGGGTGAGTATAAGAGTTATGTTGTCAAACTTTCTTTAAGTGCTTTAATCCCTAACACTTGGTATTTTAATAGTAGATGTTCTAGACATATGACAGGTGACTTAGAGCTATTGTCCAATTTCTAGATACATTGAGGGATCTAAAAATATCTGCATTGAAGGCTTACCCACTCTTAAGAATGTTCTATTTGTGTCTAGTTTAAAAGCAAATCTTTTGAGTGTTGGTCAATTGTGTGATAATAATCACAGAGTGATCTTTTTCTAAAACTGAGTGTAAAGTTTTTGATCTTGATACTAAAACAAACTTGCTTGGAAAAACTTTACTTAGAGCTGTTAGGTCTAGTGATAAATGTTACATATTGAATTACAAAATTACTTGTAAAGTTGCTGGTACTAACCCTGCAATACTTTGGCAAAAGAGATTGGGCCACATGAACTATCAAAGTCTACTTAAATTGACCAAAAGTAGAGCTGTAAGAGGTATTCCGGAATTGAAAACAATTCCTAAAAGTATATGTGAACTATATCAGAAAGGTAAGCAAACAAGGAATTCACATAGAGCAAGTTAGCACTTATTACCTCCAGTGTTCTTGAACTTATACACATGAATCTTATAGGTCCAATCCAAACTAAAAATATAAAAGGTAAGAGGTACATATTTGTCTGTGTTGATGATTTTTTTAGATTTACTTGGGTATTAGAGAATAATATGATACATTTGACAGATTTTGTGTTCTATTCTAAAAGCTCACAAATGAACAATCTGATGAAGGTATTACATTAAAGAGAATCAGAAGTGATCATGGCAAAGAATTTGATAATTCTGACTTTTTTGATTTCTATGAAAAAGATGGTATCATGCATGAGTTTTCAGCACCTAGAACCCCTAAACAAAATGATGTAGTTGAAAGAAAAAATAAAAACTTGTAGGAAATGCTAAGAGTCATGCTTAGTAGTAAAAAATATCTTCTAAGTTATGGACTGGGATATGTTACATCATTAATAGAGTGACACTTAGACCTAGAACTAATCAAACTCCATATGAAATTTGAAAAGGCAGAAAACCTAGGTTGAGCTATTTTCATGTTTTTGGTAGTAAATGCTATATCTTGAATGATAAAGATTACCTGGGTAAATTTGATGCTAAATCTAGTGAACGAGTCTTTGTTGGATATTCTGAGAATTCTAGAACTTATAGAATTTATAACATGCGTACTCAAAATATTGTTGAGTCGGTAAATGTTAATGTTGATGATATTACTGATTACTCCATTTATTCACAGGAACCTGAAATTGACAATCTGAAAGTCATCGCAGGATAGAATTAGACTGACAGAACTGAGTCAGGACATAGCCTGCCTCAGTCAACCGTATCAGGATAGGCAGATCTTGAGCAAGATACATCCAGCCAGAGTCAAAATGATCAAATTGCAGAATCTGAATTAGAACCTAAACCAAAATCGGAACTAGAACCTACACGGCAACCTTCTACTAGAATCCAGAAGGCACATATTCAGTTGACAACATCCTATCTAGAAGAGAATGGATGGTGACCAGAAAAAGATTTCAACAAAAATTTGGTCACATATGCTGCATCTCACTCGTTGAACCTAGGCCTGGGCATTGGGTCGGTTGGTCTGGATTAGGCACAAACCCAAAACCAACTCGAGTTGAATCGGGTTAACCATTGTGTGAACCGAAACTGGCCCGACCAGCCCAATTCAGGTCAGGTTAGGTCGGGTCGGTTTATTGGTTTAGGCCGGCCCATTCTATGCGAATAGCAGTGTTTTACTGAATGAAGGCCCAAACCCTATATTTTTTGCACAGAATGCTAAATTTAAGCATAAAACACTAAAAAAAATATGAAAATATCATCTGGATCTTACAAATACACAATCACTTAACATCAAACCTTTTAAAAAAATAGCAAACAAAGAAAGGTGGCAGCGACAAAATAATTAAACAAATACACTTATACACATAAATCGTTAACACTAGTACACTACTACACAAGTACACTAGCACAACCATCAACAAAGCACAACACACAAGCATTAGTCTAAAGCTCCAATTTCCAAATTCCAATCAACTAGTCTAAAGTTCACCAATCACCTAACAAACATCACTCTAGAACCATAAGTCCACAACCATACAACACAACAAAAGAAAGATAAAAGCACAAATCCAAATCCACAACCACGAGTACAAGTGTACAACTACATGACCTGAGCACAAGTCCACAACGAACAAACATTAAGTATTCTTATATCAAATACATAAACATTAAGAATCCAATCCAAATCCTCAAGTCTCGACTTGAAAAAATTAACGAGAGTTAAAACTTGAAGTATCTCCATCAATCATCATCACCATCCCAAGACCTTTGTAAAAGGAGCAAATGCTTCACTAGCCTTTTGTGTTCTACAAAAATAACAAATTTAAAAGCATAAATGTAATTTGCAAATAACAATTAACAATTAGTGTATTATATACTCACAAGAAATCAATTTTCAACTATCGGACACCTCACTACTAGATTGCTCTTTTTCTTTATCTCTTGATAGTCGTGATGACAATTCTAGGAACCAAAAAAAAAAAAGAAAAGAAAAAGAAAAAAATTGTATGAAAAATTCACAACAAATTTTTTTTTTAAATTGGAGTTAAACTTGTTTAATACCTTCATCGAGTTCATTATAGAACTCCACATCCTCAATGCGGAAAACCTCTTGTTCTTGCTCTGGAGAGGATTTGAGCCAATTTTGGAGGCATACAATAAGCTAGACCATGTTTGGAGTAGAAGAACTATGGAAGGGATCAAGAATTCTTCCGCCTGTGCTAAAAGCACTCTCTGAAGCAACCATGGAGACTTGAATAGCTGGCACATCCTTTGCGAATTTTGAAGCGTGGGATACTTCTTTTCTCCATGAAGCTTCCACCACCTAAGCACATCAAATTCTATGTCATCAGAGCTTTCACAAGGGTCAGACAAGTACCTTTTAACATTATCCTTAATGTTCTCCGCTGTATCCTTCTCTGCCCGTAATCTCTTGAACTTCTCTGCCTATGCTACTAAGCCATTCATCGATGTACTAGTGGTAGTTTGAGAGGATGATGAAATAGTAGAGTCAACAGACATAGATGATTGAGTAGATGATTGAGCTTGTGGCTTACTATCATCAAAATCCAAGTGCCACTTGTAACAACCTTTCAAAGTGTCAGACAATCTTTTTGTCAATATCTTCCCAGTACATGTAGCGTAAATCTCTCCCAGTAAAAAATACATATAGTCCACCTTATACCTAGGATCAATCACCGTACCAAGCAACAACATATGATTGACCTCACCCATATTCCCCTAATACTTGTCATATTTTGCCCTCATCTTAGTGGCCATGTTACTAAAAGTCTTATCTTCATTGAGCTCCTACGCAGTCAAATACGCTAGGAGGCCACTCCCACTTCTTCGAGGTATTCTGTGGAGCTAACATGGAGGGAGGTGCTAAATTTCAAGGCAATATCATAAAAATTCCTTAAAAAATTAATGAGAGCCTCAGCATTTTTCCAATCACTAGCTTTCGGGGGCCCGGCCTTTCTAATTCCATTTTCCTTCTCCTGAAAGTAGTCCCTAAATTGGCCATCATCAAGCTCCATTCACCTAAAAGCCTTTTGATATTTTGAAGCCGTCTATAACATCAAGAAAGTGGAATTCCACCGAGTTGGGATATCAAGAAATACAGAACTTTTTGATTCAATCTTTGAACTTGTCACACATTGCTTAAACTTCACCCATCGAGCTGGTGAGGATTTCACATACCTAACCGCATTCTGAATAGCTGCCACATAATCTTCCACCTCATTGAGCCCATCTCGCACCTCATTGAATTTAAGATATGAGCGCAATAGTTCATGTGCAAATACTTTTTCTCCAATAGAGAAGAAATGTTACCCCAATCAGCTAATTTCTCTCTGAGATACTCAACTATTTTGTCATTTGAAGTTGCATTGTCGAGTGTCATTGTGAACACCCTATCAATACCCCATCCCTGCAAGCATTGCTCAATTACATTGCCAATTGTCTCGCCTTGATGAAATGGGCAGTGAGGCGCATGTAATTGATGTTTTGAATTGATGTCCAACAGTTAGTGGTTATGGAAAACCCTTGACGTACCAGTTTCTTCTTCAATCGTCCTCTCTCTACCTCATATTTTAAATATGTCCCTAACAACTGTCGGGCACGAGGGAGGTTCAAACTTTGGACACGCAACACTGCAAAATTGCCTAAACCTAGCCCCCTCTACAAAACTAAAAGGTAGTTTATAGATCACAACCATTTTTGCTTAGGTATTTCTAGCCGCATCTTTGTTGAAAGTAACAGCCACAAAAGGGCTAATTTCACAAATCGTCCCCAACCTTTGAATTAAGTCTCGATTTCATCCCCAAACTTTGTTAAGACACCCCACAGCCCCTAACCTTTGATAAATTCACACAAATCGTCCTTTTTTACACTGTTTCACAAAATTTTTAACAAAAAGATGATTATACCTTTTACACTTTTTAAATTTTTAAAAAAAAAGGTTTAAAAATAATAAAAAAATAAAAAAAAAGAAAACCCCACCCCACCCCACCCCACCCCACCCATTTCCGGTGGCCAAATGGGGGGAGTCTCTCCCCCCATTTTACACGAAATGGGGGGAGGGGTAGGCTCCCCCTATTTGTGTTGCCAGATGTTTTGGTATTTGCTGTATAATCTTTGCCACAGTACTTGTAAAAAGCTCAAGCGTTAGGATCTTTATCATCTCCTGGAATGTGAAAGTGTTCCCACGTCCATGAAGATTTTCTAGATTTTCTCTTGCCTAAAGTAGAAGGTGGGAGTGTAGAAAGCCCTGAATCTATCAAAGGTAGACTTGGGATTCTGAGTTGGAGTTGGAGTTGGAGTCGGAGGAATAGGTGATGGTGTTGCAGCAGTTGAATGTATTTCATTTTCTTTTGACTATCCGTAGTTAAATCTATGTCCATGTCCATGTCTAGTTGTCTACAATGAAATAATTATGTTAAGAGTTAAGACATAACAATATTTAGTCAAATAATTTATTTATTATAGTAACAACTAGTAACTATGTTCAGTTGGGTTTTTATTCAAATGGAGTCTATATGTATTATTCTCAAATCCCAGCTATTAAGTTAATTAATTTCCCCCTTCAATTATTAAGAAATGTACATGTCTCAAATTTTGCACAATGTGATTAGAACGTAAGAAAATTATGTTGAATGTACATGTCTCACAAATTTAAACCATTTACATTGGAAATGGCTCACAAATTTCAACCAGTTACTTTTACATGTTGGTTTCTTTTTTTCCCTGTTCTCTACAATTTATTTATTTATTTCTTTCTCTCTATTTCTCAGTTTATTAGGTTCTTTAAATTACAAAAAAGATCAGTTTACTCTAAAAGGAAGGCTAGAAGTATATTCACTGTAGAAATGTATGATTTTTAAATCTGCTTGACTATATACAGAATAATAGAAAGTATCCCACAACACAAAAGTCGGTGCATGGATAAGTTAACAAACAGCAATCCTAAAAGGCTGAAACTTATTTCTGTGTTTGCAGCGGCGGACCAAAGCAGCGGTGGACCAAAGTAGTGGTAGCGGAGCGTGGTAGGCTAGCAGCAGCAGCGAGCAACTGAGGAGCAGGCGCCGGCAACCGAGAAGCGGGCGCAGGTGTGCGGCGGCGGCTGAAGAATCAGAGAAGTGAAGAAGAAGGACTAGGGTTTGGGTTTTTCAAGATTCACCTTCAAATTTTGTGCTTCTAGTTTCTAAATTTTGGAAAGTGCTAGTTTTAATCAAACCATTGGAATGGAGAGTATCTGAATTGTGAGAAACACATTTTTAGTTTTTAGGATAAAAAAAATTGGGTTGACTGTTTTAGATCTATTTGAGCCAAACCGGTTCAAACCGATCGGTTATAACCTGTTTAACTGAGTTGGGTTTAACTGGTTTGGTTTTAGCCTAGTTTGACTGGTTTGGCAGCTAAACCTGCAGACCGAACTGGACCTCCTCGATTAGGCCAGCTGCAACCCGCTACCCAACCCAATAGTGCAAAAAACCGAGGCTGGTTTGCCCATTTGATGGTCTTTCGTCCATCCCTAACTGGACCTAAAAAAGTGAAA
>CAVNYN010277453.1:0-16632 GCA_963692815.1 Nyctanthes arbor-tristis
GAGAACAAAGATTCCGTGAAACAAGAAAAAAGGTTAACAACCTAGTTTTCAGGCAGCAAACTTCAATGCTGTCATCCAGTGTTACAATGGGTGCGATATGGCATCAATGTTTCACTCTCTGACGCCTTCCAACGTCAAAGTGTACATCCAATAGACCAGTTATTCCAGCATCTATCTTTTGGCCTACCTTAACGGGACCAACACCTTGAGGAGTGCCTGCAAACAGAACGATTAGTAATCAATAATCTCCCGTCTAAACACAGAAAAAGGGAGCTGAGTAGGAATAGGAGTAGGATAGCATGATTGGTCGGTGTCTAAATTACTGTTAATCTAGAAGTAAATAAAGGTGCTTTAATCATTCTCATCACAGAAATAATTGTGCATTGATATTGAAAGGTTTAGCACTGACTTGCAAATGGAAACGCGCAACATAACACAATTACTAACTTGGTCACCAGTTTAAATTTACAGTGTCACTCTGGATGCTAATGGCAGGATATACAGAAACAATAATCAGAAATAACGTTAACAGTCAACTATTTATCCATGCATATCATCTCATAGTCATTATAGCATGAAGAAGTTCTTGGAATTGATCATTATCAAAATGATAAACTACCGAATTAATAACTTGGGACTGGTTAGCATTTGAAAATAGATTATTCGGGAAAAATGAAAAAAAAAAAAAAAAGAATTAAGTAGCAGTTCAGATGTTCCTTGTACCTGTTAGAATTACGTCTCCCTCAAGGAGTGTCATGACAGAACTTATGTGGCTAATCAAGAATGGAATCTTAAATATCATATCTTTCGTTGATCCTTTTTGCCGGGTTTCTCCATCAACCTGCAGGACATTAGTTTCTTCATAGAACAGTACATGCCAAGAACAAAGTACAAATGCCCAGAAAACCACTGCAAGAAAGTAATTGACACCAAGTATCCACCCTGTCCTTGTGAACCCGTCACGATATTCTTCCATAGGCATAAAGAGATAGAGTGACAAACTTCCCACTCAAAAACACAAAATCCTTGATGGACACAACCCATTAAGGATCCATCACTCCAGAATTTTTAACTAGTTCATAGGGGAAGCACCACAAGCCACAAGTAGGGTCAATTTCTTCTTGTGATCCATGCTGCTTTATTTTTTTATTTACTGCAGCAGACTCAAAATGGATTTTACTAATGCAGAGTCATTAAACTTTCAGCTAATTCAGTCTCCATTTCAAAAACAGTTGGTTCCCTTTTGTAGGTCCACTCGATAGGACATACTGGTGATGGGGCTCTGATGCTGAGCATAACATCTCCAATCGGTCACCATGAAATTTTTGGGCGATGTGGCAACAAAATGGGAGAATGAGAAAAAACATCTCCAATGGAGAATGTCAATTGAAGTATCGGTCGGACGTATACATCAATTATTTGCCCAAGAAAAGAGAGAATGAAGAAAGATGTGGATAGACGATATCTAGCATGCCTTCAACATCTATAAGGTTTCCTAAAGATCTTATTTTTTTGAAGTTCCATGTAGGCATTTTAGTATCACGCAGCATTAAATTTTTGAGAATGGACAGACCATTGAAGATGCTCTAAGCTGCCCGTCCAATTCTCAGACGCTTGGCTCGGTCAACATCATAATGAAAAATAAGTCCATGTTGAAAAACAGATCCATAACTATCCTCCAAAAAAAAAATGTTGGATGGAGTCTTTCACCATTCACCATAATGAAAAATAAGCACAGTAATGATGAGGAATAAACAGTACCTTCAACCACAACTCTACGTCATGAGGATCTGGCACCATCGATGGAGATAACTGCAATTGAGGAATCTACGATGAAACATGCGAGAAGGTTCTTTTCAATAGATAAAACGACAATAAGACAGTTAATCATAATCTTTAAGTATAGTTTTTTCTTTTGGTAAGCATCATCTAAGAACATATTACTCGTCAAATTCCCACGGGTAGTATAATACCAGATCACAAAAGAGATGATGCTTATATGCACAATGCTTAGGGTGACCATTTTACCCTATAGACTCGTCATTAGCTTAAGTATATATGAGCACTGAATGCAATCAATTTAGAAACAGAACTACGCAGAGCTAATTCTTACAACAGAGCTGATTGGCGTGAAGGTGTCTTGGCCTTTAGCAACAGTCCATGGAAGACCTGCAGACTTTAGCATAAAATGGAAAAAGGTGAAAAACTACAAGCATGGATAAACAACATATAAAATCAAGAGAATAAACAATAGAACGGAACAAGGCAGAGGTATGTGGAAGAAGGAAAAGAGAGATCAAGTATCTCCAAACCAGACCGTGAAAGTGACTTATTAAGACAAATATATACGCAGGATGATTAGCTCTAGAATCAGAACAATGTTTGCACCTTAGCATTAGCTTGGATTTCCCGTGCTGTCATATCCAAAGCAAGAGCATAACCTGAAACAGAAAATTTCAGGCCTTTTGGTCTTGCTTTACACGTTGATAATGACAGAACCTAAACAACAGCTTAGCAGTTCCTTTTCTTTCTTCCATTTTATGCACAACTCATCACTAGTCATAATATGAATCAAATCATGCTAATTATTAAAGGAAGAAATATCTTACCAAAGGAAGTAACTTTCTAATAAACCCCAATCCAACTTGACAGAAGTGTCAATTAAAGCCAAACACTAAGTTTTAAGTTTATCCATACGCGATACGGGGAAAATTTTTGATGGGACAAGGACTAAAAATTCATGTCACTGCAGCTAGCAGTCAAGAAAGTAAACTGGTGAAAACATTCGGTGATTAATCAACAAATTCAGTAAAATAAAACCAAAAAGCAATAATAGTAGTACCATTTAACCAACATCAAAATTTCCTTTTTCCCCTATTAAAATCAGTTGATGCTATAAAGTTCAGAGGCAAACAGCATTGATAATTTTGCACAGACATTGATTGAGTTAATTGAGGTTCTATATGAAATTATACCTCCAATATAGTCCATAGCAGTGGATTCCGGCACGTCACGAGCCCGTCGACCAATCACCACTGCCAGCTCCACTTCGTGATCCAGCGCCTCCAGTGGCTCCGGCACCTCAATTTTGCCTCCGTTCTCCAAATAAGATGTAGTTGGCTTCATAAACAACACCGGCTCCTTCAACACAAACCAAACTACATCGCTCTTCCGATCTCCCAAAAATTCAGTAAAACCTTTTTGCATCAATATTGCCCAAAAGTAGAAAATTTATTTTCTTGAACACTAAAACATATTAGAAAATCTTTGTTTAAAGATAGGACCTTTTTATCTTCGACAAATCAGAACTCGTTAATTGATGGGGAATTCAAAAGATGTAAGACAAGTTTCATTTCTGCAATAATTATGGTAAAAAATGAGAAGTTAATTTGGATCATTATGTATATTTACGTATAATACCTTGGGGACGGCGTTGCCGAGTTCTTTGGCGTGGGCGGCGTAATTGCGGCCGACACCAACGATTTTGGTGCCAACGCTTACAAGCTTCTGATATGCCGAGGTCGCCATTTTCGGGGATTTTGAGGTTGCTTCGGTACTTGCTAATACTATGTTAGCACAAGGGAAAGCTGCTGCTGCTGCTGCTGCTGTGTGGATCTGTGTATACATATATAAGAATTTCCTGTGTGGGCTTATTTTCAAACAAATCGTCCTGCGTTGCGCAACTATGGCTTGAACTTCTGTTCCGGTTTTGACATTTCCAACTTGCAAAGTCAATTACCTTTTACATAAATTTTGATCAAAAGTTGCGGCGCACGGATATGGTGGGACACCATTTATGTGAATTTTATGAAAATAAACGAACTCACATGTGAGCTTACATGTGGATATGTGCCTCTATATGAGTTAAGATACTTCCATTATGAAATGAAATCAGTAGAAGGCTCTAAATCAAATCTCCTCATCACGTATCTGTTGGTATTGACACTCAAAATTGATCAGTTATCTTTTAAAATGACCAAATGTTGTACAGTCCCCCCCCCGGGCCACCAAAAAAAAAAAAAACATCTCATCATACTTTATGGATCGTTGCTTAGCTTTAGCTGATTATTATCAGTTACGATTTGGCGCCATATCATGTTGTTATCTCCTTTAGCCTACTTTCATAACAGACTCATGAGAAAGGAAACCAGGACAAATTCAAAATATTGATGTGATACATAAAAGAAAGCACCTTCTAAATATATATATCAACTCAAAAGAACATTATCGTGTCTGAGAGTCGAGCCTGTTGAGATTTTTTTTCTTACGATTACATAGTTCAAGCTCCCTCTATCTTATAGTTGTGTTTATTATATGACACTTTGGGAAGTGATGGAATTAGAAGCTGTTCTTCAAAAGGCCAGGAAGGCTCTCTCAAATGCCAAGAGGCAAAGGTCCACGTAATTATTTAGCTCGCTCTTTAAGAAGCCCCGGGTGGGTTCAGAACAGCTCCTTCTCATTTTTGATGGCTGCTCGACTTTAGCAACATTTATAGAAGTACCAAAATGCAAGGTGAAACTGCAAATTGCTCATTTCATATGCAACATCAGAAGTTCTGGTTTTTCTATAAATAGCTTCCACTCATTGCAGAATCTAGCAACTGTTGCTCCATCCAGAACTCTATGATCCGCTCCAATATTTACCTGAAACAGAAATCTAAATCAGCCAACCCACAAATGGGATATGTTTGGCATGTACCACCCAGTCCAAGATTTTAACTTGCTCGTCACGAATTCTAAAAACATTTACCATGATGACGGGTTCATTTATGTTCCATTTCAGGTGAAAGGAAGTAATATTAATTCCATCAGAAAGAGACATAATGCATCCATCTGATTGGTCAATGTGTCATAGAAATCTATGTCATGACATGTGAAGCATGTAGAAAGAGGCAGGAGAATTTCCCTGGCTAAAATCAGTCAATACTTACAGTCATAGTGGATGAAGGATAGATGCTATCATCTTCAGCAAACTTCAGAATTTTCCGGATTCTTCCAATTGCTATGATGGAAACTTCAGGCACATTGATAAGAGGGGAACCGAATCTTCCACCAATTGCTCCGATATTGCTTAAGGTAATGGTTCCACCGGATATATCATCAGGATTAAGCTTGTTAGCTAAAGCCAATTGCTGTAGTCGGGACAGTTCTTTTGTTATCTGAAACAAACATCGATAACATTTTCAGAAGAATATGTAGACAAGCTTATCAGCAGTCAATTTATTCTAAATAGCTAATAAGAGATTCTTTAAGGCTAAGATGAAATCAACGTTTATCAAAGATACTCCCAAAAGCAACAGCAATATGAACCATCTTGTCTCACATAATTGAATGGAAATTTTTGGAAAAGAAACAAGAGAACAGTAGGCTGTGGCACGGTAGTGAAGCCAAGACATTGAATTCAATTTGCGCACAATTAACTACTGAATTTCCCTTTAAACAATGTAACATTAGACATCATGGAACACTGATATTTCATTAGTAGAATTAACAAATGAAGTTTGGTAAAGAGTAACAGTCAGTTATGATTTCCTATTTCTGTGTGGACGTAAAGTGAATCTTATCCACAGAGCCATTACCCCTTTCTCTTCAAGCCACTGGCCAAGATTGAAGATAAACGAAACTTCCCTTAAGTTATTTAGTTTGCCATACATAGTTTCACTTTTCAAGGTTACTTATATTGACAACATAACTAATCTTAATTTCTAGAAAGAGTGACCTTTTTTGTTTTTTTTTTTCTTGTGTGTGTCTCTGTGTTTTGGGGTGGGGGGGTGGGGGTGGGGACATGATCTATAGCTTGAAATTGATACGATTTTGCATTTTAACTTTTAAAACAAAAAAAAAAAAAGAAAAAGGAAGCTTGAGATTGAAGCAATTAAAACTGACCTCCAAGATGGATAGAGATTGAACCTTCTTTACGTTTGGTACAACCAAACCATACGGTGTAGCCATTGCAATCCCAATATTATGCAACCCTTCAATAACCAGAAAGAAAAGAAAAACAAAAATTATTATATATGGTAATGGAAGAACATTCACATAAAAGATATTTTGTCAGATGATCGAGCAACACACTAAAAACTCCAAGGATGTGCTTTACCAATAACATATGAGAGCTTAAAGAATGATGTGCAGCTTACAGTTATATTTTGAATATATATATATATTCACACACACACACACACGAAAAGAAGCAATATGAAACTTGAATTGCTTTAACCAGATAGATACTCAAATTTCCCAGAAGGAATGACTAGTACACAAAATTCAATCAGGTCAGTGTGAATTGTTCATAAAATTTCTTCAGAATAAGCATTAGTTTGTATCTGTATCATATTTAACCAAAGTCAAATGCAGTTAAAATGTAGCACCATCACCCCTTAAAAGTAATTCCACCGAAAAACTATTATGAGATCATCTGGCCAAGCTTAAGCAAAGATCTACACAACAGCAATTTATTCCATGCCTGATTGAAGTATTTTTCCTTTTTTACTTTCGAGACAAAAACAAAGTGCATTATTCTGAAAGTAGCCCTTGATAAAGTTCATTATTCTGAAAGTAGCTCTAGATTACAAGTCAAAGTCACATATTTCCAGCATTGGGCAATAGAATAATTATCTACTGATAAGTAAACTTTTTAAGTTAGCCAAACAGGTATATCCCACCATTGACAAATTCTTCAGTTTATTTCAACATAAACCATTCTCCTTTATCTTGATCATGCAAAATATTTTGGAACTACGATCACCTCCATGTTAGAAAAATCATGTGCACCGCAAATGGTACAACTGAAAAAACCTATATTGAATCATTTCATCAAATTATGTGAATTTCCCTTCAAAAGAGACATTAATGGGAGACATTATAGTATTGACACCAAAGCCTGAACCAAAACATTATAGTATTGAACTGAAACACTTCATTGGAAACTATGAAGTAGAACACACGTCTATACCTTTAAGAGTCACCTCTTGCAATTCCTCATTGAAGCAACTATTTAGCAACGGATAACGACTCAATGCCATCGAGAGCGACTTTATCAATAAAGGAAGGAAAGTGTACTTGACATCTGGCTCAGAATTCTCATTTTGGAATGATGATTTGAGCTCAACAAGTGCATCACAATTTATATCTTCTACATAATGAAAGTGAGGAATTTTTGCGGCTAAAGTCATTGACTTGGCCATAGCACGCTGGAAACCCCTGCAGAAGTAAAACAATGAACATTAGAGTTTGACTGACAGAAATTTGTCGCAGCTGTCCTAGACTTTGTCAACCTGGAATGCAAGTCGCTCTTTTTCCCTGTTTGCTATTACTTTAACAAAGATGCACACTTAAGAACTGAAGATCACGGCAAATTTACATTACAGATCTTATCCTCACGATGTGTGTGTGTGTGTGTGTGTGAGAGAGAGAGAGAGAGAGAGAGAGAGAGAGAGAGAGGGTGGCTAGGTAGGTCTCTGAAGCCCTGAATATGAAGATAATTCCTCTTCAGCCGTTTTTATATCAAGTCTGAGACCTTGAATACGAATATAATTTCCTTTCAGCTATTTTCGTATTAAGCTCACTCTTATGAGCTAATTCGGGTGATTGCTCACATAAGAAACAAACCTCAGAGGAATTGTCTGGTCTTCATATTGCCATCCATGTGCAAATGAAACATCTGGGCCTGTATCCACGCCTCCTAGAGATTGATTTAAAGAAGCAGTACTGGATGCTGAACCTTCCTTGAAATTTCCTTCATGTAGAGCATAATTGGCGACATCCTCCTTCAACACCCTTCCATCCTTACCAGTTCCAAGAACATCTTCAAGATTTACACCTAATTGTTTTGCAAGATCACGGACAGCAGGTGTGGATAATATACCAGCAACCTTTGCTTTACCCGCTGAATCATGATCATTTGATTCACTTAGATTGGAATCTGGTGCTGTAATAGTCTCCGAGCCCTCAAAACTTTGAATAGAGGGAACATTATCATCAACAGACATTTTCAAAAGAGTTTCTCCAACCTGTAAAACATAAGTAAAACTGGAGATATTGCAAAGTTGGAAGAGCAACAACAGCATAAATTTTATAATTGTGCAATGGTGAAAGGCCTTTCATTTCAGCACTCCATCAAAAGATGAACGCAGGTGAGCAAAGATTAATATCTTTTCAAGTTTTTTCTCATTCGAGATATCTTCACCCCAAAGAGAATGGTTAGTTGGAAGCATAGGTTACAGGAGGATATCACTTCCCAGCATGATATATTCCTTACACCACTGCCTATCAAATATATGGTTAACACACAAATTCCACTTATTTACAAAGAAACTGTAAGATGTACTTGAAATATATATCTTTCCATTTACAAAATTAGATACAGTAGCTGTGCCACCTATGTGTATGAATGGCAACGGGGCGGGTATGCCTTTCCCCCGTCCCAGCCCCGTTAAAGAAATCTCTGCCCCGTACCCGATTCATTCGGGTACCCTCGTCGTTAAGAAAAAAAATGGAAACGAAAAAAATACCCGTTACCCTCGTCGTTAAGAAAAATCCTAAAAAAATAAAATAAATAAAAAATGGAAACTAGTGGAGACTTTGGGTGGACTAGTGGAGACTTGAAGGGTTCGAGTTCGATAGAGACAGAGACGAATGGAGTTGATTTAGGGATAGGGTTTGGTTTGTCTTTGAATTAGATTTTTTTTCATTTTAAGAAAAATCAAATTTTGAATGAGGTCTATTGTTTCCATCTTTGGGCATCAAGGATCGAACCCTCACCAACTCACTACTCAAGTTCAATTTTTTTAACCAAAAAATAAATAAATAAATAAATCGAGTATCGGGGTCGAGGCGGGTTAGGGTGGCCGGTACCCTCCCCGACACGATAAGACTTAGGGATAAAATTCTTTGCTCGGTACCCACCTCAATAATTAACGGGGCGGGTATTACCGTGGATATCAAGTAACGGGCACAGAATTGCCATTCCTACCTATGTGTTCCAATAACTCTGGCACTAGGGTAGATGGTGCTAAATTCCAACTATCAAATGGGGGGAGTTGCTCTGCTAATAGACCTTTACCCTTTGGACATAGACCCAAGGCAGATTAAAGTGGCTCAATATTTGATTTGCCAAAAGATATTCAGTGATTAGTCTCCATGGTTACCTTTATGATATTGCCTGGAACATGGAGAATCTGGGCAACTTTCCCTCTGTAACGACTTGTTATTTCTATGGTTGCTTTGTCACTTTGAACTTCACAAATAGGTTGGAATTCTTCAACTTGGTCACCCTGCCAGTTGATTTTATCAACATTCTATTCATCCCAAATAACTAGGATCTTCTAATCTGATTACAAACACATGAAAATTAACCAGCAGTCACAAAAATAGCATCAATGATTGCAGTAAACTTACAAAATCAACAATGTCCGTGGAAAGAGTACTTCTATTATTCTATACCTCCTCTAACTAGCTAGATCAAAATACCAACATGATGGCACACTATTTGGCTAGCCATTAAAATTTTCTTCTTCAGGAAGTGGAAGATAGAAAATTTTCACATACTGTACTAGCGCCCAAAATAGGATAAGCGAATCCAATGACAACAGTGAACAATAGTCAAAATAGCAATCGTGAGAAAGATCTAAGGATATACGCCTTCTCCAAATCTAACCTGAAACCCAAAAGAACTTCAAAACATATTTATAGATGAAGCGCACATGCATAATTTTTTTTTTTTTTTCTAGGAAGTAAAACCAACCAAACTTTATAGTGGAGTGAATACTCATGAATACAAACTTTTCAATGACCATCATAAGTAAAGTCAAACGAGATAATGGCAAAGAGAAACGTACAAAGAAAATACAGTTCAAAGCTTCAAACTGGTGCATATATAATTGCAAATACAGGAAAAGTACTCACATTGCATATACAAAGAGAAAAGATTCATTTTCGGAACCATCAACAATTTTTTTTTTGGAATAAGAATTGCATTATATACCAAATCATTCACTCACCTCCTCTACAAACCATTTAAGAAGTTCACATTCTGCTATACCCTCGCCGGTTTGGGCCAAAGGCACCTCAACCATCCCACCAACAGGAAGATCAGACACAGCTTCAGTAGTAAAGCAACTCCCTTTAATACCAAATGGAACACTCCACTATAAACAATAAACAAGAAATATCACAAGGCAACAAGAATCGTCTTAACAAACACCCTATAAAATCCAATGAGCAAAATGTAAAGCCTCAACTTCTAATTTTTCAGGCATCAGTGCATGCAAAAAGGGTTTACATAGCCACAAGTTGGGAGCTCAAAAATTCCAAGACAAAAAATACCCATATAGTCTCAAAATGATATAAGCAATAAAATCATGCAAAAAATTAGAAACATCAACTCACAGAATCAACATTGTTATCGGTGTTCAAGCGAAACGCCGTCGCTGGGTGAGTAAAAAACCAAGCTTTAGGATGAGACGATGAACCCAGTATAGAATAGGCTTTTCGGGCTCCACCAGCAGCAGCCGTGGACGGAGTTGCAGTGGCGGGGTAGACCCACCTCCACCAATGGCCGGAACTCAATAGCTTTTTCTGATAAATTTTCCGGTAAATCATTGTATTGAGGACAATTTTACTTTCACTTGGGAGTTTCTTGACAGAATCCAAAAAAACGATATATTAACAACTACTAAAGCAAATGTATCCTATACTGCATAAATTTTGCTAGCTACCACTGCCTCTCTTGATTAATTGGTAGAGTTAACTTATAATAATGCCCAATATTACACACAGTAGAATGTTGAATCTGGATTAGATACTCAATTTAAGATGATTTGAGTAATTTATTCGGGCTATATCATTAAAGAAAATGATATAACTTCTTTGTGGGTGCAAGATAGTAACTCGACTAGTGCCTTTAGATGGGTCGTTAGTAATTTTAGAGTAGAAGAAATTGTAAGATGTTAATCTTTCCTTCACGACATAAAACTCCAAATCAAACAAAAGCTGAATAGGATAGACACAAGAATTAGAAATTGCATAAAATTAATTAGTTCTTAATTCAATAAAAAAAAATTAAAATGAGTCAAACTAATGGATTATGATAAAATCGTTGGGGGGGAATACCACATCAGAAGAGTCTATCTCAGCTCAAATCTCTAATCTAAAAATTAATATAGTATTGAATATTCTGTGCTCTACAACGGTGAGTTAACCAATAGAAAACTCAAAAATAGATATAGAAAGTGTAATTAATTGATTAATTACGAACTCTATAATTAAATGTCTTTTTTTTTATTATTGGCCAAGACTTGACCTGCGAGGGACTCATGGAGTATTTGAAGTTTTTCCTTAAAAAGTGAGGTGGTTGCTAAATTTATCAATTACTATCAATATTTTAAAAAGCGTGAGGAATGAAAATGTTGATATCAATCATTATGTGATAAAAAGCATGAGGCAATCATGATAAAAGGTAAGACGTGATAAAGTGTGGAGTTCAAATTTCAAGTATAAGCGTCACTTTAAACGTCGTTTAGATGAGATTTTTAGAACACTGGTTTCTTTTTTTTTTTTTAAATATTACATGGGATTATAGGGAGCAGTCCGATAATGGAAACAAGTCCGGGTTCTTTATAGAGCACAGTCTCTAGTGAGATGCTGACACCTCACCTGTTAGAGACTGGACTCCATAAGGAACCCAGCCCTGATTCCTTAGAATTGACCTTATAGGAAGGAGAATTGAACCCTAATAAAGGGTGTGGAAATACACTTAAATGTCGTTAAGCTATAATAATAATAATAATATTATTATTATTATTATTAATATAGGTGTGGGCAACACTAATTATTACTAGAGTATCTATATTGGTGATGTTAAAATTAACTATCTACATAAGTAAAAAATAGAGTTTTTAGTGATTATTAAGAGATACCTAAGCAACTTAATTTTAACTATTAATTTGTGCTACATTGGCGATTCTAACTAAGAATGTTCAATTTAATTATCAATTCAATAGTCAAATGGTGGATTAATCATAATTTAATTAGAATAAAAAAAGAAATAATACTATAAAAAATGTTAAGTTTATTGTTAACTTTAACAATAAAGCTAACAACTTGTTAAATTAAATGTTTTTAGCAATTACTTTAACACTACTAAATGTGGATGTTCTTAGATAGGTGGAGATATGGTCGGTTTGGGGGTAGTGATAAGGGACGAAGGTGGACGGTGCATGGGAGGTGTGTGCTTGTGTGTTTTGGGGTCGACATCCTCCGCAAGATGGTGAATGTAGAGCCCTGCTCAAAGGGGTGCATTTGGCGGTTGAGAGAGTGTTCACGCGGGTAGTGGTGGAATCCGATTCGTGCAACGTCATACGCTTACTCAATGAGCCTGTACCCCGTGCAACTAAAGGTCTTACTCTTAAGCGGGTGAAAACCTTTAGTCAACGGTTTGAATTGTGTAATTTCAAAACCATTAGCTGAAAAGCAAACAAAGTAACTCGCTTGCCCAACGAGCTTTAGATTGTAATTTGAATTTGTGTTGGGGAATGTCTCCCCCACATTTTATTGTTGACACTCTTGTGAGTGATAATTTAGAATGAATGAAAAGTATTGTTTTGGTTGGAAAAAATCAAATTTTATTAGATGGGATTCTTGTAAATCCAGCAATTGTAATAAAAAATCATCGCAACTGGGATCCGAAAATAATTAGTATTATTATTGAAGAAAGATGAAAAAGAGCAAAAAAAAAAAGATTACAAATAGTCAAAATATTATATATATATATATATATCTTTATAGCGACACTCTCAGCGGAAATTTATCGATCGATATTTGAAGTTGTGAAAATTATTAGAATTTTACATATTTGAAGGTGTGAAAATTATTAGAATTTTACATTACAAAAGGATTGTTGAGGAGGTGAACTGAAATATTGACCAAGAGTATAAACAACTAATACGGGTGCTAGTAGACTACAAATGTCTTGGGCTTATTTATATGAAATGTTGAAATTTAATATTACTCAATTTTAATTTTTTTTTTAAAAAAATCTTTACCCACCAAATTAAATTGTGGGAATTGCACATTAGTTAGGATTCTTTAAATTAAATATGGTAGTTTTCTAAATGTGTGTAAGAGACGTGTTTGTAATTCTTTGTAAATTAACTCCTATTAAAGTGTACATCAATACATATTTTGAGAGATGCACCATTGATATCTAAACACACTCGAGAAAATAATGTTTTCAAATAAATAAATAACATTCCCCTTTTATCTAAAAAAAAATGTCCTTTGAGATGTTTGATTAGATTGATGTAGAATTTCAAAGAACGCTTTTGCTTTCATGAGGAGAACCTAGTTATTAAAACATGAATAAGAAAATAGTTTTTTGAATTTTAACAACAATTTTTAACAACGATTCGATAAATATATAGATTGATTATATCCCAGTAAATAACAAAAAATACTTCTATTGCTTTGATGATCAACTCTAACATCCTGACATTGCTGCAGGTATATTCTAAATATTCTCAACTCTTTTATGTTATGTTATTTATTATGATTTATTATTCTTTACATGATAACATTTTTAACACTCTCCCAAACATGTTTTCAATAATAATAATAATAATAATAATAATAATAATAATAATAATAATAATAATAATAATAATAATGTCCGTTCTCAATGAAATGCTACATAGTACTCAATTTTTAGCTACCCATGTCCTAGGGTTCCATATTTCCTTGTTAGGACTACTATATGCATGCTTATTAATTTTTGTCCCCTCATTTCTATTAAGTTCATTAATGTAGTCAATTATTATTATTATTATTATTATTATTATTATTATTATTATTATTATTATTACCACCACCACCAAGATCGTTAGATATGCATCTAAGTTAGGTAAGATGCCGAAAAAAAAAGAGGAAATATAACACGAATAACTCCAAAAAAGATCGAGATCTACTTAAAAAATGATAATTGTCAACTTTAAATCGATTCTTAATTATGGAACTAGTCTTTTGATTCTAGATCATTTTCAATATATTATAACTAGATTTTCACTCGTGCGTTGCACAGGTAGAGTTCTAAAGAAAATTTATACATAAATGTAGTGTAATTACATTTATTAGATGTAGTAAAGAAACTAAAAAGCATAACATGCATGGATCTAATGTACATCCTAAACTTGCAAGAAGCATGTCATCAATCTGGCACCCGCACAATGCATGAGAAGAAAACAAATTTTGTGAAATAAATTCCAGTAACAAAACTCAATAAGTAATACAATAATGAGATTATGAATAAGTTAAATATTTAACAATAAAATCACCAATCATGAGTTATAATAACTCATTACCTTGGGTACACTACAAACCACAAAATCTATTTTACCTGGAAAATAAAATAAATGAAGTCAAATCATTCCTAACGTGACAAATAAATTGATATTATCTCCATCTCAAAAAAAAAAAAAAAATAGTCTTATTCCTTTTTTCATATAAATTAAGAAAAGTTCATTTAATAGTCTTGGAAAAGTAAATTTTAACATCATTTCCCTATGTACCCTTTTATTTATTAATTATTCTACTTTAATAATTTTATTTTTTAATAAGTATAAGCATTAAAGTAGGACATATAAAAGAACTAATATTTTAACTACTTTTTAAAAATAAAACTTAACCATATTTTGAAACAGACAAAAAAAAATTAAACTATATTTTTGGGACGGAGGTAGTATATTTATTGCCTTGATACATTTCAATTTGATATCAATTTCTACAACCTAGTGTGTGTGGAAGAAAAACCAGCTTTCCATTAGCCTATAAAATAATTAAGATACAAAAGTCAAAAAATAAAAATATTAAAAATAAGCAACATAGTTCCTAGCAGTAGACATATCTGAATTGATTGCTAATTATGGAACTAGTCTTTTGGTTCTAGATCATTTTCAATATATTATCTGCTAGACATATCTGAATTGATTCCTAATTATGGAACCAGTCTTTTGATTCTAGATCATTTTCAACATATTATAGTTGTATGACTCGTTGAGTTCATATAACTATGATTGAGTTTCGCAATATTTAATGCTATTTGTGTAATTTGCATGAGCACTAAGGTGTTCTGCCCATGGGCCATTTGGCCGTTTGGAAACAGTCCAACAAATTGTCTGACCTGTTCTTCCTTGAGCGTTTTCTCAGTTTTACCCGCTTTTGTTTGTTTACTTTGGGTTTCAGTCTTCTTTCTTCTTCCCAATTAATGTTTATTAACATCATTTCATGAACAAAATCATATAGAAGGTTTATCACACTTTTGCAAAGTGTCTTTATGGCACCTCTCATTCTACCAATGGATTACAATCTAAAATAAAATGACACTTCGGGCAAGTACACTAGAACGTCATTTACCAACTCTATCTTGATCGTGTAAAATCTATAAGCACAACCAATGATCTGCTTAATTTCCAACTTCAGTGAAGTAATATTAACCTACCAGGCCTCTAACCGATTCAAATATACTTCCTCACTCATAATCATAAGAATGGGGCTACTTGGAGCTAGTTTATGAGTATTTTATGACAAGCTATCAAGATCCAAGATAAAATGACTCTTCCCTTCTCAAGTTAATGGATCAAATTGACTAACACATTGATAAATGGATAAAGAAATGTTTTCTTTTTTTTTTGATGAACGGATACACTTTACTTGATAATTTTTGTTTTTATTGCTTTCTTTAGACGTAAGAAAGTGACGTGTCGATGGAGAGCTTGAATTATTAGATGATGAAAACAATGTGGACCTATAAAAATTGAATATCTAAGAAGTAAGAAGCCACATGCTTGATGGAATTAAATTTGATCATGCAATATACCCAACCATGGAGTTGATTGGTAACTAACTTGCATGATTGTGACCACACTTCCCATCCTCTCAATGTACAACTAATTAATATTTCTTCATATGGGCTCTTTTTTCCCTATATGTGAAAGACCCTTTATTGATCTTTTTGTTTAGAAGAGAAGTTAAAGTGCCCTCCAAGCATAAATAGAAAAAAACCTAATATTTCCCCAAAACACAACTCGCACATCTTTGGGCAAAAGAGAGAGAATATGGGAATGTGCAAGAGTTATTGAGCAATGTTAACAAAATATCTCTCTTCTCAAATGTTAATTATTACTTTTACAACTTTGATTTAAAGATCTATGTATGTGTTGACATTAATGGTCTTAGTGATCTTATCTATGATAATTTATCGAAAGCATTCTACCAGACACATGTTCAACCAATCATAATATTCTTCTCTTTAACTTGGTCCATTCAAGTGTGAAATACTTGTAATCAATCATTACTACGATGTTTGTCTAGAATTATGGGTAAGCCAAGACATGTTACTAGTGAAACAATGCATGTTTTATTTGCCTTGTCCACGAACTCTTTTCTAGTTAGCATTCATAGGGAAGATGATAAGAAGTAGGATAATGTCAAGTCACCATACAAATTCTATCTCAAGAATGATGAAAGTTCACTCATCACATGAAATTTTGCAAACTTTTCCATCAATTTCCTATTTTTATGCATAGCCCTTCATTATCCTTTATCACCATGTCTTACTTACTCTAGAATTCTTCTTTGATCT